>JARACY010000304.1:0-107278 GCA_029255725.1 Scrobipalpa atriplicella
CAGCCGATTGCTTCGTTAATATTTAAACAAGTGCAAAGTTTGTTCTTCCGCCTTGTGTAGAAAGATGCTTTTCATTTCTGTCTGAGGTCATTGAAATCAACAAAATTAACTCGTATTTACTAAGTAAATTGTACCAAGTTTGTGCAGACAGTCATTTTAAAAAAGACCATTATGATTGGCTTTCTCTGTACCTATAGGTACTTGTGAGAAGGTAAGTTCCTGTAATGTTATCATAACATAATAAAAATCTACAAATATAAGCTGTTACTTATGAAATGTGCCTACTCATTACCTACCCCAATAAAAAAAAAAACTCTCAAATCATAACCACACATTTGATTTGTTTCGTATCTAAATTCATAACAAAACTAAATTCAATATCGAAAATAAATATCAGGACATTAACTCATTCGCTCGAAAATGCTCGTTCTATCAAAATAAAACGAATTATTTGAATTTCAATGAACGTATATTTGGAGGAGTTCTAAAATGAGTGATAAACACGTTATTCGTGAATTAAGCTCAAGTAGGCTCCGTTGTTTACTCACCCCAACAAGTAGGATGTAAACAATGCTACATTTATGACGAGAAAATGGGTTTATTTGCTATCACGAATGTTTTCTTGAGTTAATTTATTATCAAACACTTGGCCAGTATTTTTTTGTTTTAGTTGGTTTTTTCAATCAGGAAAATAACCTACCAAGTACAGATTATATTTAACACCATTAAGAAAAATGTTAATGCACGTCACGACAGGAAGAAAAACCCTATACCTTACTTACGCTTACCCTTAACGTTTAGGTCGTTTTTGCTCTGCCTACCCCAATAGGGATAAAGGCGTGATTTTATGTATGTATATATGTATGCATCAAACTTTACCCTTTAAAACAAAATTTGTCAACGAAAATTAAATGGCGTTCCTCTAACCCCTATCTTGCTTCAGCAAAAACAAAGGAAACTATATACTACGTAAATTTAATTTGCTAAGGGCAGGAGGAGCAAGAATTAAATAGGGGAAAATACTTAAAGCTCATTTATTTACGCGACTTGAATAAATACCAGCTCATTTTGAGAGTACGAGAATTGAAATATTTAGAAAATAGCAGCCAAAAAAGTAGAAAGGTTTCCTAGTTGGTGGAGATAGATAGATATATTCTTTATTGCACAGAAAAACAAACAACAGGAAATGTAAACAAATGAAACAATAGTATAATGAAGGCGGCCTTATTGCTACGGTAGCAATTTCTACCAGGCGACCCTTGGGTAGAGGAAATTAAAATGTAGACAATGCGGGAAGTGCATCTAAAAACTAACGAAAATACATAATTATATGATGTACATAAATTAATATATTAAATAATAAACTACTATATACCATTATAATAAACTTATACATTCATTATGGAGGAAAGGAAATAAATAAATAATTCAGATAAATAGAAAGGAGTGACAGATACACAACTGATATAGAAGCATCTGTATATATAAATACAAGGATTCATTCGAAGTTTTACCAACTTACTCATTTACCGAAAAAAACCTCAGCTTTAGCTATTAAGACTGTAGTGATAGTTTTCAGTAGGATCATGGAAATATGTATTCTATTCCTTTTACAGCTAACTCTACCCTGTATTTGGCATCTGCTAAAAGTGTAAAATCTTGCTAAAAATGATAAGGAACTGGAAAAAAAAAGTTTTTCAAGGAAAAGATACATTTAAAATCATTCTAGTAGTTTTAAGTATCCTAATACCTTGTTAAATGCTAAATAAATTAAGTCAACCCACTTATTATCATCATTATCAGCTACACAGCTCATTCCCGTCCGGCCAAACCCAAACACGGATTAGTCCCGATAACGAGGGCATAAATGGCCTCAGTTGCAATAAATTAAGCGCCATTTGCCGCGAGCTGTCGACATGCGGTGACGTCACGCTGGAGTTATGAGCTCGACAGTGTGGAAATACTGTGATCTATTTGACCACTTAACTAAACTTAGCTTAAAATCTGCCCCCGAAGTATAGTGGTCTGAGCCATCAAGATCTGGAGGTCCTGGCTTCGAATCCTAATTTTCTTAAATCAAGTACTGAAAACTTCGAAGAAATAAAAGTAAAATGATACTTTTAAGAATATCTTGTTTGAGACTTTTCACTAGTACGTGAGGGTTGACACCAACGTAATTAATTCAACCCTAAGTAGTTTAGAAATCAGTTTTTTAATGGAGGTATCGTTTTCTTTCTTCACTATTAACTTACCATACTAATTTGACATTTCGTTAAAAAAAAAACACAAAAATCAACTCTCATGTTAATGGTATTGTAACTAGATATCTATTTCAACTTTTACCTAACATTAACATTTTCTAGAGAGTTTTTAAAGAAAATCCTTGTAGAACGAGCCTTTTAACGTGTGTGCCGGGAAGAGAAATAACTGGAACATTCTATAAATAAAAATATAAAATATTTATACAGTTAGACAAATAAAAAAAAAACATTTCACACAGCCCTGTCCCTAGAGTCCACTCGACACCTCTCGACCCTCCCTGAGGCCATTTTCTGGAGGGTTCTTGAGGAAAATCGTTCTAGAACGAGCCCTTTCACGCTTTGTTGTCGTATTGTGCTGCGTAGAAGAGTTGTGAATGCTTCATTTTGAAAGCTGTCAAGACCTGACCTGAGAAAAAAATAATTTGTTCTCTAATCTTTCACTATAATAAGGCTACGTTCACTCAGAGTAACAATAGGCTACTGAAAGTGCATCGCTGACAGAAAACAACAAAACTCAATGATTTATACACAGCAGCGCCTAAATAAATCTCTAATGTTGGAACGACCTTCTGTTTGTTTGACTCATCTTGGTCTGAGGTCACCCACTAATACAATAGGCAAATAATTGGCAAGCCAATCAAATGCCAAATGTTCCTCTATTGTGTTGTCGTCAATGAAGCTTATTACATAATAGTCGCAGACATATTAATACAATACATATAACGTTCTATTCTTGTCCAATCTAGCTTGATAATTTTGACAACAAATCAAACATGTAAAATTTCATAGATGTAAAAGAAAGAGCTTTGAAAAAATATGCAATTTATATAATTGCAAGTCACTAAGCTAAAATAAATTAGATAAGGTTTAAACACATATCACATACAAACGTATGTGACGCTCGTTAATCTTTGTAGGTTTTAGAGAAATCTAAAGCCATTAATTAATCCACTCATAATCTTTTAAAAACACAGGCTACATACACCTAAGTACACAGCCGAAATTAAGTTGATTGTCGTTTTTAATAAATAGTCCGATGTGCAATATTTACACTACCAACATGCGCTTGCAAGGCTAAGATTTATGTTACTTGAACTCGTTACTTTACTAAAATTATATTATATGTCTTTTGCATGTACTTTCTATGCGTTACTACTTACTACTTATTAGAGTGATTAAGTATATCACGCTAATTATGTCGATTAAATTAATAGACAGCTTCTATTTTAGTCATGTCTAATTAATCAGAACAGAAACTATAATTATAATGTATTAATATCTAAGTTAATCGGGAGGAAACTGTAGTCTAGTGACCACAAGATTAGATCTGTCCTTTGGGTTCTCAAGCTTGGGTCTTGGGTAAAAAAAAAAACAATAATGATTTCATGCTGCATGGGATTTCAATACCACGCATAAATTTTGCTTTTTTAAACTTGCTATGTCAGCTCACTATAATTTCGATCACGATCAATCGAATGGCGCAGTCGGTACAGCCATCAATCTCACTCAGTATCGTAAAAACGCCAATCGGGAAGCGAACCGCGGGGCATAAATCTTAAATTTTTAATCCCCCAAATGGATACCCGTATTTGCACTTTTGCGCATAGTTTTTCATCAGGTAGAGGTCATAGTCGTAATTTTTTGGTTTTGCGAAGGTTGGACGCATGTAAAAAAGTGGATGAAGCTTTTCTGAAATCAGTTTCAGTTTTTTTTACATTTAGTTTTGTTACCTAATAATGATTGATTTCACAAGAACGTGAATTTACACATTTAGGTTCTTATTCCATGTTTTAAGATTTCCCGTGGAACTGAAGGTTTCCCGCGATGAAGAGTACTTAGCCTATGTTCTGTTTCAGGATCTAAACTATATGTATGATCCAAACATCCAAACTTTCGCAATCGTAATATTAGTAGACTTTTTAGAAATTATCGATTTACAAAATTCAACTGGACATCGTAAGGCGAGCATGGCAAGCTTCCAAGCTCTCCCTGAAGGCGAGATAATGTCCCAGAATTATGCAAAGGTGTCACGTATTCCTCTTGTGAGCACCGAGCCGCCCTGCAAACGCGACGAACATATTTTTAAAAAGGTGACACTTCTTCTTAACCATTGTCACGCTCGGGGAAGGTAATATGATATTTTGCTGAGTATAAGTATGTCTTTTGGGGTGAAAGGGATGTGTTTCAGAGACTATTCTTTTTTTTATGAAACGACAGTGCCTTCTTGTAAAATTTATAAACAAGCAGGTACCTAATGAAGTCATGGTTAATTATGTTCTAAGCGTAATGTATTTACTCCTCAACATTCAATAGCTAGATTCCTTTTTAAGACACTGCGTTGTGGCATACAAGTATTGTCGTAGTTCGCGCCGATAGGAACTTGGAGTGGTGGTCTGACCTTCAGATAAAATTATAGAGAAATGTGTCACAGAAGAGATAAAAGTAGGCAAACTGTAGGTAGTATTTTTAGGCTTGTATTTAGGAAGCGATCTCAAGATTGAGAGCGTTTTTTACTGAAATAAAAGTATCAGAAATGATCCTATCTCAAATTTGCTGTCAGCCGATTATTAAAACGGGCCTTAATTATCTGTTTGTTATTTTTAAATTCTAGATCTTTCTGACAATTTATGCGATTGTGTCATGAGAACCACAACAGGAAACCTCATGCTACGTTGACGCAAGCAAAACAAAGTAAACTGGCGTAAAATGCATTCATCTGGCGTTGACACGCGTCCATCATATAAAAAAATCGCTTGATCAGCGTTCTAGGTAAGTTCGACTAACACTTTTTGATCGATGCCAGTTATGAAACTGACGTGAGTACCTATTTTGACCCCACTTTTATTAAGTTTCTGCCGTGCTGGACTGGGAGTGATATAAAAACATAGAATGTGCCAGCTGCATCTCCTCCCAGACATGCTGTAAAAACCAGTTAAGGGATACGAGGGTTTCAGTGTATTGCTATTAACGCGCTGGGCTGGCAACCCGTCACTGTAACAATGCGAGACGCCTGCTGCTGAGCCCGTCCAGCAGTCGCTATAGCCGAAATCGGCTTGGACATTATTATTATAATCATCTGTAATAACCCTCTAAACTTGTCAGAGGTTGCGGAACGACCTTTGTTTAGGTCGTTTTTGCTCTGCATGCTCCATAGTGATAAAGACCTAAATTTTTGTACGTATGAAAGAATTTATATACTGAACCATTTACAAAATCTTACCCGCCCTTTTCGAATCCTTTAAGTCCCTGTAGTGCAGATCCTATCTATGATTGCGTCATTTGTCTTAAGTCAAGTTGAATGCTATCGAGCTGTTAGGCAGTTACGATGGACTCCAATTAGGAAAGTGTCCCGTGAGGCCTAACAGTAAATTTAACCAATCTATACTGTTATCTAAGGGGAGGACTCTCCTATCGTATTCTAAGGGAAGGTCCTTGTAAATCCTATCAATAGATACCTCAGTGATAAAATAACTAACGATTCGGGCAAGTATTGACAATATTAAATAAAGGATACAAATAAATTGGGCGCTTTTCCACTAGACGGCACGTCAACGGCAACGGCGACGGCACGGTACCGTCGACGATATCGTAGGTGAGATAATGTATGAAAATCAATGAAATTATATGACACGCTTTTCCACTTGACGGCACGGCACCGTCACGGCATGTCATTGATTCCCATAGATATTGTCACGTGATCGTCGCCGTGCCGTCGCCGTTGCCGTTGACGTGCAGTCTAGTGGAAAAGCGCCCATTCTGTCCAATATTTATTTATTAGTTTAGAAATGTTTTTTCCCGCAAATCACATCATCATTCTATAGTAAATAACCTTATATTTTATTAAGTCAGTAAAACATACTCATTGGCAAGTTACAGTCTGCTAAACATAATAATACCTAATTAATGAAGAAACTACCCTCTAATAAAAACATCAAATCTAATTTTGATGCTTGTGATTATTCTCTAGGCACTAAATTGTCTATTCAAAGGCAAATATTTCTTGTTGTATTTCTAGAGTTAATTAAGTATGAAATATTTGTTATAAAAAATTCAATTATATTTCTGAGCTAAAGCTATCTATTTTCATTGACTTAACGTAACTAACTAAAACAAGGTGTCCATAGGTACTAGTGTGGAAAAAACTTTAATTTATGATGTGATATTTTCGAATTTATCCAAAAACTAATGATACTGCCCTGAATTTTGGAAATGTGTTAAATACCGACGCACTTTTTATGTTTTCAATGAGTTTAAGTATACTTTTGTCTATGGTCTAGATTAGTTCTGAACAAGATAATCTCCACAAAAAAAAACACTCATTTTGAAGCCTTGAAGTCGTCAGTTAAACTTTTACGATTAATCATCGGTTAGTGTTCTTCACCGGAAAGGTAATTCTTGATCGGTTCAACCGGAAGTTAGCGCTTTTTTATGGGTTTGCCAATTTTCTTCGCAAACAGTAAATGGAAAAATTGAATCCCCACAAGAGAGATTAACCGGTTGAAGCTGGATTACTCGTAGATTATTTCTTTGTTCCGAACGTCGAATAACAATAAATACATACAAATAGTCATACCGGTATCCCATAACTGTTAAAAGGCATTTTCGCTACGTCTAACAATAAAAAATAAAGTGTAACGTTTAAGTGGAAGATTTTCAGCCCATCGTCTAAATGAGGATACACCGGAATTAGGCCCGTATTTATAATCAGATCTCAAGAGTGACAGCGAGTTTGAGTTCGTAACAAAAACGTCATTCCAGTACAAAATCACCTGTCAAATCCGCACTCAATATTGCTCTCAATCTTGAGATAGCTTTATAAATACGAGCCTTAGAATTTACTAACCATTTTTATTACTATATTTTTTTTGCGAATTTAGAAATAATGATGACATAAAAAATGCTAACTTATTTCGCAAAATACGTGTTGGCAGTTTGTTGGAAATTTTGTAGCGCAGTTTTCCTGCCCAAAAATAAATGTATAAGTACCTACTTAGGTATTGTATGTACGACATACCTACAATGTACGGCATGTACGTGTATAATAAGCAGGCATTTTATTTGACTATAAAATCTAAAGCTGATGTCATTGTTGTTCCTATTAGTTAAATAAATGTAAATATATGTTTTGATTTTGATTCTTGAGACTCTAATCAACGCCAGAAGAGAGGTAGTTCAGATAGAATCAATAATAGGAGTCTGACCCAAAAGCTTCAAAACAAACACTAAGGGTCGGTTCACACCGGGAAGCGATACGACGCGACTCGGCACAAAGCTTCTTGAAGACCACCAAGTGACTGCGACGCCGCGCGGAATTTACGAGTTCTGTCAATAAAATGTCTATCATAATTGCATAGTAAATAAAATTCTATTTTGTATCAAGGTCACATAAAGTGTGCGCTGCGTCACATTGCGTCGCTTTCTAGTGTGAATTGACCTTAATACACAGTTCACACCTTGAAGCAACGGAACGCGAAGCAACGCGTAGCTTGAAGATGCCACAAATTGCATGTAGGTACCACAAAGTGACAGCCTGTACCACGCGCCGGAATCCGACGCCGCGTGGAATTTTCGAGTTCTGTTAATTAAAGTTGTAACTTTTTGCATAGTAATCAAAGTTCTAGATTGTACACCACGTTCTTGAAAAAAGCGCCGCACCGCGTCGTGTCGCTTCCTAGCGTGAACCGACTCTAATAATTGCCACTCTCTCGAATACAACAGAAACTCAATGTTGTTGTTTGAGCGACTTTTGATCCATCAACTCCCTCATAATATCGGGTTATTCAAGAGTTAATTAAAACTGTATTTTCAATTACCGTCCGATACCTGTCGAAATTGCTAACGAAAATTAAATTCCCAGTTGACTTTTTAAAATGATTAAGGCGGTTTTTGGAGCATGAATCCATCCACGTGATGGATATATAATAAAGTATTTCCAACTCATCGCTAGAAAAAAATACGTCAAAGTTTCATGTCTTTTAATCGTAAATCTTGTTTCTAAAATAAGTTTTTGCTATTAGATATAACAACATATTGAAATAGTAGATTTAGTAACTTAACTAATTTGCCAACACGTATAATTTATTTTCGAAATGTGTTTTTGAATAAAAAGACATCAACTTTGACGTAGTTTTTTGTAGCACCGTGTTGGAAATACTATAATAGTACTTAATCACTTTTTTTAATATGTGCCCAGAAAATTTGGCAGAATGAAAAATTACTTAGTAATCACTTTTCATGATGTAAAATTTTCTGGGCACATATTTGACTACTTCAAATTTGTTTAAAACTATCATGGACATGAGTGCCATTTTAATATTAAAAATGTTATGATATAATTCTCGTGATATCCTTAGAATAACTTGAGGAAAACCAAAAATTTACTTGTTATGATCTAAGGTTAAAGAGTTTAATTTCTTCACTTTGAAGTAGATAAAAAAAATGTATCCTAATTTAACGGAAACACAGAAAAGTCATCCGACAAGAAAGGAATTGCCAGTTCTTTTTACTCCAGTTATATTTTATTACTTAAGTTAATAAGTGTAAAAAAAAAAAACTTTGTCTTAAGAAAAAAAAAAGTTCTCTAACAACCTTTGACAAAAGTCTGTTCCTTTGAGTTGAACTTTCGTTTATTCTTGTGATTAAGGTGTGTTTTAATTAGTAACAAATTTGGTTTTCAGTTTCTCCCCTTTACCATCGAACCATTAAATACAACACGATGTTATTCTTACGAACTTATCTGAGTGATATAATACGGGGTGTAAGGGACAGCGTCCCGCAAACTTATAGGGGTTGCTCAGTCAACGAAACTGAACAACTATCACCAGGTTTTTTTTTTCAGGAAATGAAAAAATAAATTTGCTTTTCCATACAAATTGTCGGGTCGAGGCGGTCACTTTGTATGAAAAAGCAAATTTTTTTTTTTCCTTTCCTGAAAAAAAAACCCGGTGATAGTTGTTCAGTTTGGTTGTCTGAGCAACCCCTATAAGTTTGCGGGACGCTGTCCCTTACACCCCGTATATAACTTTATTTACTATGCAAAAATATAGACATTTCGTTAACAGAACCCGAAAATTCCTCACAGCGTCGCACTACGCCGCGTGGTGTTGCCCTGTCACTTTGTGGTAGGTAGGTATGACGCGAGATGCATCTTCAAGTAGCTTCAAGCACTTATGCACCGCGTCGCGTCGTGTTGCTTCCCGGTGTGAACTGTCCCTTAATGTACCTAGATGTAGACTAACAAAAATGCAGAGTGATTTTTCTGTGCATGTAAATATTATGTACATTTTTAGTGACTTTGTCTCTGCTATACGAAAAAGTTTAACGTTTACATGGTTCGATTAAATAATGCACTTTGTTATATTTTATTAGGAACATTTGCAGGCTACTATCATTTCTTTACTACCCCACTCGATATCATTTCATGCCATACCATAAAACGTTATTATTTCAAAACACGCTACAATAATAGGTTGTAACACACGGACTGAATATACCTACAGTAAAATAATTATTCTCTACCGGGTGTAGTGAAAGCTTCCCGCAAACTGATAAGGGCTACTCATTTAACGAAACTGAACAACTTTCACTAGGAAATTATTTCAGGAAACGTTAAAAAAAATCTAAAATGACCACCTCGAGCAGACAATTTGTATGGGGAACCAAAATTCTGTTCATAAAAGAATTTCCCGATGGATATTTTTTCATTTCATTGGCTGAGAAAATTCTATCAGTTTGCGGAGGCTGTCCCCTTACACCTTCAACTTGTCTCAAACCATGTGAGAAAGAGGTCCATACGTTAACAGTTAAAAAAAAGACCATCTAGAAAATGGTTGAAACCTTTTATCTGATTAATAATCTTACGAGCTACTTTTTTCAATCTGATTTCATCAGTGTGACCAAACTGTACAATCTGTATTAACACTTTTAACGACTAGCAACAAGAGATAAGTACACTGAAATTCTCATGCAATAACCAAATTAGTGAAAATTGTGAACATTCGCGGAATTCAGGCGCGAATTGTCCTTGAATTTAATTTAGGATAAAAGAGCTTAATTTCCTTCAAAACTAGGTTAATTATACTGCTTTGTTCAAGATGGGATTAGGCGCTAGATGATGTACAGAGATGTACAAACTGTTGAAACTAAGGGTCGGTTCACACTGGGAAGCGACGCGGTGCGAACCTGGTTGAAGCAGCTTGAAGATGGTACACGCGAAGTGACAGGCTGCGAAAGTTTTTCGAGTTCTGTCAATGAAATGTCTATCTTTTATGCTCTTGCGCGCGCCTCGTCGAGTCGCGTGTCTTCCCGATGTGAATTGACCCTTAAAAGACCAAAATTATCTAGCGTGTAGCTGCTAATTTTGTTTCGTCGATAATATGTGGAACATCAACAGTTATAGGCTTGCTTAATCGTTTGATTTGTCTTGATTACGGCGATTACCACTAGTCAAACTGAGGCTTAATAACGAACCTATCGCAAAAAATATAAAAAGACTTGCTAGTACAACAAAAAAAACATTTACCTGCCTACCCGATATCAAAACATAGCTAATTTAAATTTAGTGACGTCATCGATAACTAAAATATAAGGGAAGTATTTAAATAGAAGGGTCTATGATCTCAATCCACATTACCATTTTCTTCACAAACCGGGTACAATCGAACATTTTCATCCCTTCGATAGCAAGTATCTATCTGGCCTATTACGTATGCGAAGCAAGCGTCTTGGGACGACTTGAAATTCAATGTGGTTTGTTCTCGTATTCATAATTTTATGTTGTACTGTTTAATAGGTTTAGTAATATAGTAAAATTCATTACCTATATCATGAAAATATACTCTTTTAATTAATAAGAAGTATTTTGGTTACTGTTAAACAAAAAGTGTCGCAAAAATGATTTAAATATCGCTAATTTCGTTAATCAGTTCACACCGGGAAGCGAAGTGACGCGTTGAAAAGCTGCTTGAAGATGCATCTCGAAGTTCTGTCAATTAAATACCTATATTTTTGAATAGTAAACAAAGTTCTATATTGTATCACGATTTTGAGAAGTGTGCGTGCGTCGCTTTGTGTTCCGTTGCTTCCCGGCGTGAACTACCCTAATCCATCTATAATATTGTATTACCGTACGGGAAGCGACCCTTATCTGACAATACTAGAACGCTTTCGACATATCGTACACACTTGTTTTGTATCTAATCAGTTCTGAGCAATCTCTTAGGAGAAGCCTCATGTTTGCTTCAGTTTATACTGTTATGGTAATGTAAGGTAAACATAGGGTTTTGTACTCGGGTTAATTTACATTGTATCTGAATCGTTAGCTATGTCATTTGAGTTGTATCGGCTCGGAATAAAAATAAGGTAAAGAGGAATTGGACCTTTTCTGAAGCTTAGAACTCGTTAGGAACAAACTGTGTTCCGTCGATAGTATTTGCAGTGTTGTCAATGTGTGAGTTATTATTATTAACAAGTTTATAAAAATAATTATCGTTTTTTTGTAATTTTGACAGCTTTTTATCAGTTAACCCAAAAAGTTCGGGAACTGCAACTTTCACAGTAAGCTTATCATGTCATCTTCAATCAATTTTTAGGTTCAGAGAAGTTTTTCAACTTCTTAATTATTTTCAAAAAATAATTTAAGGTGGTATGTTGAGCTCACTAGCGCCCCCCAAGAAATAAATTTATTGTGTCTCAAATATAAACATTGTTATAAATATTTTACGTTTTGCGAAAATCGTAACTAATTCTTCATTTTGTAATGCATACAGCTATATTATACTTAATATCAAAGCTTGGAATGTTGATCTTGCCAAAAGTGGCCACTTTTAGCAAGATCGACTTCCAAAGCTTGCTGGATTATATAATTGAAAAGCCTGATGGATAACTAAATGAAGAATTACTTCCAAATTTTCGCAAAACGTAATTTATTACTAGTGGGCGCGCTAGTGAGCTCATCGAACCACCTAGGCTTTTGTAACATTTTCATAATAAGCCAAAGTCATTTAAAACATCCCCAAATCTTATTATCCTTCTTAACCTCAAGACAATAAGTATTTTATTAACTTTGCCAAGCTGGTTATCTATTCTTCTTCAAATTTACTTGAGAAAATTAGATTTAGCAAAATTCTCCGTCTCAAAATTAACGAGTTCATATTTTATAAATTTTATAAGCGCAACATTGGACTCGATTCTAGAATCACGACTAAACACTCGCTGCCATCATCGGCTAAAGCTAAGATTTAAATATACCTACTGTCTGTTTCAGACTATTAAAATTTAAAAAGGACAGTAGGTCTAATTTCCCCGATTTTTGATTTATAGTCTGTGATTTTATGCGTTATCTGTCAATTTTATCCGCCATTTTATGAAGTGGATAGATTTTAATTTTAACTTTAGCCGGTGGCATTTAGAATCGAGCCAATTGTATGCCGCTGTCAACGTCACTCAAGAGGAGGTTCTGCGTAAAATTAGCACCATTTCGGCATTATAGCGCGTCAAGGTTTAAATGAACGTGCATGGGGGCGCTGCATGTAGGGTAAACTGTTCTTCTTGTCCTGGGGGTTTTTGAGTCGATCGACCCATGAAACGAACCCTGGTGTTAGATAGTTTGTGTAACGACCACAATCAAAGAAAGCAACTGGGATCGGCGGATTAACGTGCCCTTCGAAGCACGGAATCTTTTACAGAAAATCAGGTGATTCAGCCTGCATTATACTAACCAAACGGGAAAATCTCACAAAGTGATAAACTAACAAAAATTAACCCAGGACCTCCGTATCGTAAACCCATGGCTCAGAACACTAGACCACGGAGGCAGTTAAAATGACGTTGGCGGACATGTTTCGCCACATTCATTTAAAGTCTTGTCGTGCCGTAAGCCAGGATAAGCCCCGAACAAACGCGACCAAGCAGATTTTAATGGATTAGAACTTGGATTAAATTTAATGATGTGTTCCCAGGTTCGGGTTAAAGCGTGGTTACTGATCTTTTTCATGGCAAGAGTGGCTGGAATATCTTACAATACCTGCTTGTTAATAATGCAGCCATTTCTACTTACAAGGCTACCTTTAGATGCAGGGCGAATAGACAATGCATAATCTATAGTCCTAAAGAAATCAAAAACTATTCATAAAATTAATTACTAATGCTAATTAAATGTCTCTTTCCTGGACAAAAATAATAATAAAATGAGCATATAGAAAATGTATATCTTGTTACTGCGGCAAAATCTAACATAACGCTCTGAATAGGATACACCAATTAGGTAGTCTCCTTGGGCATATCCAGCACTAATTGGGGTTCAGGCTTTGTGCCTGTGATTCTAACTCGGTTAAATGAAATCACCAGCGCTATTTGGCCTGATACGACCGCAGCTATGTAATCTAGGATTAACACGTGCTACGGTGTATATTCTATCGATTCCATCAATTCTACAGTGATGGGAACTTTCTTGACTGAGAGCCATAAAAACAGATCTACAATTTTGAGCGCATGGTGTACCAGAAGAGTCAAGGCGGCGGCGAACGAAATTTCTATAGAAATCTCGCGCAGTTTTACATCTGTGACGTTAACTATTTCTAATGAAAATCTGTCAAAAGTGACGACTCCTCCATTATGCCATGCGTTACAGATGCAAACTTGGTGTTGATGAATAATTCTCTGGCGATGCTTAAATTTAATTGAAACTGATAATACACGAAATAATAAATCTACAAACTAAATTAAAAATCAAACGTCAAAATATGAACAAAATACCTTTTCGGGAATCAAGCCCTCGACCTACGAAATAAATAAAAACCTTGATGTCATCTAAAAAATCTTAGCACAAATCCTAAAATGTGCCTAAAAGAAAATGTGATAAAAGAGAAAAAGGCGGAATAATATTATTTAGTAGATATTTAAATTGTATGACAATGACAACCGCATGAACGACATTACTACCAACTTTTGACATTGCATAATAGGTTAAACTTTATAACTTCCATCATGGACTAACTACTCTAGAGGACTGCTAACCGCCATACTAGAGAGCGTACCTCAATACTCGATAAAAAGGTCAAAATGCGAGCAAAACCTAGATGGCGTTGGCATATTGCTCGATGAGTCCATCGTTAAAATAAGTCATGTAATTGAATAAATTCAATAATATTTTGAACCAAATTATCATTTAAGATTTTTAAAGTAGAAATACACAGTGAGAAATGCTGTTTAACACATCTGAATTAAAATACATATTATGATTATACAATATTTCGCTAATGTCAATAGATGGCACTGCTAAGTAGCGGTGTACGCAGTTTATAAGGGAAGTTGTCAGTCCTCTTTGTTTTATTCGTCCATGACTTCCATATAACCTTATAGAGTGGGGCCTTAATTAAGAAAGTTTAGCCGGCAAGAAGGATCAAAGCCGGAAATGCCACCATGACAGACTCTACAGTGCGTCAGAAAGCAATTATAAACCGGAAGTTACCCATGTCAAAACAAAATTACAAGGAAAATATGGATTTTACAAAAAATGCGTTGATCAAAATCAAAACTGTCAAATTACATCACGTCATTTAACACATCATTTAATGGTGCCAGCTAAAAGCTGAAAGCAGCAAGAAAACAGTTGACGCTCTACCTAACCTACATCAAATTAAAATTAAATAAGGTGCAAACTGATAGGGGTTGCTCAGTCAACGAAACTGAACAGTTCCACACAATGCAAATTCATTCAGAAAATAAAATAAAAATGCCTTCCTCATAATAAATTGTCTGATTGAGGTGGTCATTCTGGACGGCGAAGTAATTTTTGTTTTTCGTTGACTGAGCATCGAGCAGCCCATTTTTTTTTTCACTAGATATCATATTAGTTTGTGCGAAACTGTACTTATAGGTAAAATTATAACGCAGACGACTATTGGCTATTTTATTATTTACTTTAACCTCTCAACAGTGCGACACTCGTTTTCGACTTAATCGGGGCACCTAAAATTTTAATGTAATATATTTAATTTGTATAGAATAGATCAAGGCGTCCAATTTTAAGGTCGATTTTTTTTTCGCACCATAGAGTATTAATAAAGCAGTTTGACATCTAGCCTAACTCACTACTTAAACAGTGAAAAAAATATGTTAATGTAACATCCAAAAGTTTCCAAAATATTGGATCAGAGAATTCACGAGTTGCAGAAGCCCGTTAACACCTCATCCTCACCTAACTTTGGTCCCTCGATAGCTATTCAATATTTCACTTCCCTATATATCTTGTTAACTTCCATGCTGGACTGGGAGTGATAGAAAAACGTAGAATGTGCCAGCTTCATCTTCTCCATCTTCTTATTGCCGTCACTTTCTTTTCTCTCATGATAAAAAACTACAGGTATAGATATAGACTTATAATAGTTAAATCGTAATTTTGCAAATACGAATTGCTACCAGTGTTACAACATATAAAATTATGTTTGATACTATTTAACTATTCGCATATTTGACATTATATAAAAATAACTATTTTGCTATTGTTGCATTTTAACACCAAAGTATTTTAGTTACTTTAGTGCGGGTACACTGATTAGAGAAAGTCGCTGCCGCTCCCTAATAGATAGGCTGTCATTCTGATTTTGTATGAAATACTGTGAAAACCGCTGTCGCCAGTCGCACACATTCAAAGAAATACGTTGTATTTTCACTACACAAAAACGCTCGATGCTATTGGTTGCCCACAAATAGTTGAATAATATATCTATTCCACGTATTCTCTAGCGATAGACAAAGATAGAATAATAATCAATAATAATGTTGCCAACAAGAACATATTTTGCACAATTTTCGGGCTAACTTTTGTTTGAATGAAGCTCATCATTTTGCCCAATAAAAATAAGGGTAAGCACGCACTGCGATTTTTATTTGCAAAATCTGTGATGTATGATGTTGTATGAAGGTGCACACACTTCGGTAAAAAATCGCGCGAGATTCCAAATACAAATGCGCGAATATTTCCGCGCCAGCGGCTTTTTTCCCGCGGGCAAAAACGCCTTGCGTGTTTACTCTTAGACATTTGACAGTTTTGACTTTTGTAATTTTTTGACATTTGACATTGAAATTTTTTTGACATTTGACATTTTTACGTTTGACATTTGACATTTTTGACTTTTGACATTTGTCATTTTTTACTCGTAAAATTTCACTCTCACCAATTTTTCATAACGCGCCTAAAGAAGTATAACTTACATTGTAAATTGTATTTGGAATCTCGCGCAAATATATTTTCCGTAAGTGCGTGCACCTTCATACAACTCTATACATCACATATTTTGGCGATTTTTTTCGCGCGATAAAATATCGCAGTGCGAGCTTACCCTTATCAATTTACAAATTTGATTGGCAACCCAGACCAGGGATGTGGTAAAATTCTGTAAGTTATCGATAAAAGTCGTTCGTTTTACGAACACAAAAGTTAACAAGGATTTGATTAGAGCTATGTTTTTTGGGTGTTTAAAATTATTTTAGATGATAATTTTATTTCTGTATAGATAGTGTTAAAGTATTAGACTGATAACAACATATGATGATGAGTGGCACGCAGCTGACAGTTATAATAGTAAAGACAAGTTCCTATTTATTTTGGTGGTGTCAGCGGCCGGAGTCAATTTGTATGGGAGGGCCATTTTTTTTTCATATTTCGACATATGTTCCTTGGGGAAAGTTGTTCAGGTTGATGACAGAAATCCACCCTTAAAATATTTGTACTTAATTTAAAAAGACCTTATATAAGTGTACTATATTATTTTGTGTCAGGAGTGAAAGAGTGCAAAAATCCCAGCCCGCGAGTGAGCGAAAGAGACGAAAAGGTGTAGATGGAAACACTTAGGAAAGTTGTTCAGTTTCATGGGTACGTTCAACTCTTAAAATTTGATCAGCAATTTTTACACTAAAAAGTTTCACTAGTTCGGACAACCGGACTTGCAATTGCAACCGAACTACTGACACTAGAGGCCGATTCGATAATACTGTAGCAGTAAATAGTGGGACACGTAATGGCTGCATAAAAAGAAGAACATTGAAATAATACTTCAGTTTGATGGCATTATTTTTCGCAATTTCCCACCAGTAATTTTTATTTTGTTTTGCCGCTTTTGTTAAGGCAAAGGTGAGTGACGGTACAGCCTAGTACTTGGCCCTAGTGGATGGTCCATACCATACAAAAGACCACATGGAAATCTATAAAAAAAACTAAATACCAAATTAACAACAAAATAAGGAAATAATGTTGTATGAAATTCCATTTTTTCTGTGTTTTTGAATCATTATTTCCTTATTTTGTTGTTAAGTTGGTATTATTGGGTTGGTATCCGTCAATATGGCACTTCGCGTATTGTTTTTTCTTACGTGCATGTATGAGAAAAATAGTATTGTATAGGTACTTAGTCCAGGCCAAAGTCTTATACATATCAGGAAGTCGCAGACAAATGTTAGCAATAAGAATGATCGTTGTTTTTTTAGGAATTAGTAGTACACTTATTAGTACACTTCCCGCTAAATTAATGTAAGACTTCCCGCTAAACGAACATCGATATCGATAAATTCAATTGATTGATCATTGAACAACACTAGTGATATATCAAAATCATTTTGCGTTTAAACCAACAATTTCTTGAAAAAAGTAGTGTTTGTGACTATCCGATGGTAGAAAATTCTGTCTTTTTTTAAAGTACTTGTTTTATAATTTTTCAGACAAGTAATTATTGTACAATGTGGATTTTTTTCGAAAAATATTACTAAGCGGCGCATTGAGAAGAAATTGGGCAAGACTGACGTAAGATTCCAAGCGCTTGACGGATATAGGTACTGAGTACCTAACAGTGGCACGCGTCAAAAGCTCACATCGCCCTTCTATCGGGGAGCGCTAGCTCCATTTACTCTTCTGTGTGCGGGTATATATGTTTTTCCTTTTTTATTTCAGCAAATTTAAAAGCTCATTTTATTTATTTAAAATTGATTTGAGTGTAAACCTTGTGTAATTAATACAAACTTAATGCATAATTTAATCCGTTATTGAACGGTGCGCTCTATTATTTTTTCATTTAAATGGTGATTACTTTAATTGTCTGCCAATTACTTTTAATTGAGTTGATTCAGTTCCGAATGGAAATGATTTTATACAAATCCATTGTTAATGCAAAGTGTATTATTTGTAGACCGACTGCAAACCGCATTGTATGAAATGCAGTTATTCAGTATGCATGAATTTTTTATTTTATCTATCTTTTCCAAGCATAAATTTTTCGACGTTGCCAACTTAATAAATAGGGTTCCTTAATCATGTCATGGTGGGTAAATGTTGAAATAAAATAAAGGAGCAGCTGTGTATAATGCAATAACGTTATTCTTATATTTTTTCAAAACACTCAAAAATTTAAATGTACTAAAGTGTATAAAAGACTTATTCATCGATTGGATTCTCCTAGAATTTTTGTAATTTTTTTTATTTATACTGTAATTCAGACAGGTTATCATTAAAATTGAATATTGCGCTATCGAGCAATTTAAGATTTTCATGAACAATTAACCCTACAGACATAGTTTTTAAACCGCCTATTAGTAAAAGCTAATATGCCTTTGACATGGTTTTTGTAACGACCACTATCACAGACAGTGACCTGGACTATCAAACTATGTCTAAACAAAACTGGAGAAATTGAGAAATATCAACTGTGTGTTCCCCGTGGGAGTCGAATTCGCACGACCTCCGGATCGGGACCCCATTCTCAGACAACTAAACTATGTAGGAAGTATTGTCCTAAAAACTGCATTCTGTCAATATTTGTTTGCAGTTACAATGAAGTTCGTCTGAAATTACACATTTCATTTTCAAAATTCGTGATGGTTTTAATTTATTGGACGTCCTTAATTATACGTACTTAGCATATTAACATCAAAATTTCATTTTAATATTCTGTGAGAGAATAAAATGAATTATATTATACGGTTACCAAAACATAAAATAATTGCACAAATTTATTATTAAAATATGGGACTATATTGGATTGGGAATTTGCAAGTAAATAAAATAAATAATATATGCACGAACGTAAATTAATCTAAAATGTATACAGTAAGTTATAAGGTGTAAGTAAGTAAAAATAATAATAAACCTCCTTTCCGATACCTCGTTATTTTTTTTAAAGTTGGTTAAAAATATGCCGTAATAAGTACGAGTATATGTAGAAAGGTGTGAAGGAGAAAACTAAAAAACGTACACATTTGGTGACAAAATTTCCAAGCTAGATCCCAAATGGATCCCAAGAGCTATACGAAGCTACAAGTCATCTGTTTGCTTGACTAAAAAACCTTCGTCAAAGCTTCCTATCGGCAACTTCACATTTCTCATTCAAATGAACTGGATATCATGTGAGCCATCGTCAACCATTGCAGAGGGATTTCAGACATGTATGGTTGTTTATTTTTTTTCATGTGTGATCCCCTAATTGCCTAGGGGATGCCGATTAAAGATCTCGTTGGATATTATAGGGTTGGCAGTTCTTCTTTTATTGAGAGTTGATGTTTGTAAATTTTTGTTTGTGAGATTTTTGCCTGTTTGGATAGGACCTGATCTGAAAAAGATTTCTTGCTTCTTGCTTCGGAAAAAAGAAATACAATGACGAAAATAAGGGAAAAAGTACACTACCGCGTCAGTAGACCACTATCAAAGACGGCTTTGATTGAAGCATGGAATATTTTTTTCTTATAGATAATCAGATGGTTCATCCTGTAATCAAACTGAGGAAAATCTCACGAAGTGATAAATTAACAAATATCAACTTTGTGTTTATTCCGTGTACCAGACCACTAAACCGGCAGTTACTACGTGGTTAAAATATTTAGAAGCCGCAGAGCCAACCCTAACGACCTTTCAGGCATCAAGCTGTAAGCCCTGTGAGCATTTTTCCATTGGAATGGGTTTCGATTAGCTCTTTTCACCCGTACTCTTCCGAACCTGGACTTTTGTGGCGTCTACTACAGGAGGTGAAAAGCGTTAAATAAAAGAGGAAGAGTGGAAAAATTGGAGCAGATTTCCGGAGGGGATGTCTCCCAACTGGCAAAATTTTCGATATACAGCTATTTTTAGCTGTATATCAGCTGTAGAAACAGTCGCATATCTATTGTAAACAAGCTTATATCATGCGAATTTGGCCCCACTTTAATCGCTATTAGGAGATATATTAGATATATTAAAGCTCCGCTTAGGACTACCGGGAAACAAATCATTTGTATATCTGGGTCCTTCTGAGCTAGTTGGTGTTAAATCAGTGACAAAAAATCAATTGTGTCACAATTAGGAAACAGAAGGGTCGCAGCTAACGCTGATTTACAATAATTTGATTACAAATTGTTGATTGGGATTCTATAATAACACTTTTTTTGTTTTGTGCGGACTTGTGCGTGATTTGGAACTCTGACAGGATTTATTTAAATTAAAACCAATAATATTGGTAAGTATCTTTATAATTTCCTCCATCTTGAAATCCATCGGTAAAAATTGACCGTATATTTTAAGTTTTAGGTGAAATTCATATGCGCTTGCAATTTTACTGATAAATGGGTACCATATTATTACTGTATTTTTAATGCCCCCCTCGAATTAATAATATTTATTAAAATTTAAATATTTTTATTAATTAGGTATTTGCAAAGACATCTATATACAACTAATTAGAGTTAAAGGAGCTGCTAACCAGAAGATATACAACATCTCGCCGCCATTACGGTGTTTAGGGTTCCTCAGGTTCAAATTTAATAAACCTTTGATATAGTCCGGTAAATTCAATGTTCTTTCCCTTCTTCTGCGTTTATAAGACCCACCTTTCTTGTAATTACTCCATTTTTGATCCATGTTTTTGCACAAACTTGGAAAAATAAAAACTTGTGAAATAAAATATCGTCACCGTCAGCCATAAAATAATGTTTTGCTACAATTTGATGTCAAGAAATCCAATATGCAGCAGAAAGGTGACATATACGCCCATTTTTGAATAAATATGCATCTTTTTAGCGTTATATTAGAGATAAGAAAGTTAATATATTGCCAGTGATAAATGAGAAATATATTATGCTGCATTACATCTATTGAGTGGTAATAAAGGTTCAGTTATCATCAATATAACGCAAGCGATAGTGGATATTCATATAGAGCATATCTGTGATAAAACAGCTACTGTGACATCTATTATATCACTAGTTAGCTGCAAAGGTTCTAATATAACACTGGCTATATATCAATGATAGCAGAGCCACATAAGTTCATATTTGCGTTATAGTAGTATCATGAAAACACTAATATACAACATAACTGCTCTAATTGAGGTTTTGAGTATACTATTTTACAACAGTGTTATATGTAATGTAAAAGGCAGCTATGTAAACGTTTATATCGTAGGTTATAATCCCAATTAGGCTGTATATTGTTATACAGCTATCTGGTGTCTCATATCACATATATATCACTAGCAGCCATAAGCGTTACTTATTTACAACTTTAATATCTCTATGTAGCGATAAGATCTTGCGATTTTGCACAATTTTGCTAGTTGGGCTGTTTTTGTGAACTTTGGATTCTGAATTGAATTATTAATGAAGTAGGTAGTGGTTTAATATGGAGAGAAATGATTTTAGATGATATTTTAGGTGATAAGTATGTGGAGATAGAAACTAACTTTTGAGTTATTTCAAATATAGGTACATATACTTATGATTAAACGTAAATACCCAGCCGTTTCAGGATGAAGAAGTGTTAAATAGGCACCTAACATGTAGTTAGTTGGTATAGATGAGCTCAATCTTCCACGATCTCTGAGATTAAAGTTTGAAGCTAACCTGACGAAGCGGACAATAAATTAGTCAATAAACCTATACCTATGTAAAAAAAAAAATATTAAGTTTTTGAACTATTTTCTCATACATCTATTTCCTGGTGATGAGAGCCATTTTATAGAATAACATAAAAACACGACTTTTCTGCAATTGCATTTCATCTAAGCTGCACTAATCTTGGTTATACCACAGTTTAGGTAGAGAACGGTAAAATATCTTCATACAAGCAACCTTAAAGTGTTGAAAGCAGTTGCTTTATGAACCGGTGTCAAGAAATAAGATTTGATGCGGGAATCAAAGTGGTGTTAAATAATAAGGAATAGAATAGCATCATTCTATAATTTCCTGTGGATGTCGTAAAATCCAGGGAAAAGGCGGAACATTTTGTTTGTACTTTATAATCATACACTGCACTCAAGTGCACACGCTAATACGCCTGCTAGGCGTCGTAGCGTCGTAGGTACATATTATGGAAATCATCCTCAGGTTGGAGGGGGTCTATAATTATTATCAAGCAGTGGTAGCTGGGTTTGTCTATAAGTAGGCCGTTTCAGTTGCTTTTTTTAGTTATCTTCTAAACTTATAAAATCGTTTGTCCTTACTGACTGACTGACTGATTCATCAACGCAGAGCCAAAACTACTAAAGCTAGAATCGTGAAATATGGAGAGCAGGTTCCTTTTATAACGAAACCTACCGCTAAGAAAGGATTTTTGGATTTTCCCCCCTTAAAGGGGTTAAAAGAGAGTGTGAAGTTTGTATGAAAGTCCGTCAATTTTGAAGGTAGGATCTTCTAATTTTGTATTTAGGCTAATGATTTAAAAGTAATGAATACGTGTTTCAGCGTTTTTTGGATTTTCTACCCCTAAAAGGGTTAAATACGGTATGGAAGTTTGTATGGAAACTCCGTCAGTTTTGATGAGAGAATCTTCCAATTTTGTTTATGGGCTAATAATTAAAACACACAGAACACGTATTTCAGCGTTTTTGTATTTTCCACCCCTAAGGGGGTTAAATAGGGGATGAAAGTTTGTATTGAAATTCCGTCAATTTAAACGGTAGGATCGGCGCGGGAACTAAATCCCACGGGAAAACTCTTAGCTGCGGGTGAAACCGTGGGGCGGAAAGCTAGTTATACTATATACGGTTCTTTACTTTTACTGTGGTTTTACAGTCCAGAAGATCAAATATTTAAGTTTCTGCCCCGCTGGCAGAACGATTTATTTATAATCCAACAGCTGGTGCACTGCAATGAATATTAAATTTTCCAAGTTTGATGGAAATACTTTAAGAAAATTGTTTGATTTATGTGTTTCAGATGTTAATATGCATTTTTCATTGGGAAGAAAGTTTATGATTTTTCAAAATAAAAATGTGAATAATTGAATAAAAATGAATTAATTTGACTGATACAAAATGGTTTCACCTTTTCATGTTTCGCTCAGGCACGGAAGGTCAAATTACCGGAATGTCCACTAGGGGCATTTAGTCCATTTCCCGGAATGTCCAGTGTTATATATTTAAAGATTGTTATATAACTGCATCATAATCAAAATTGTATTGACAGGATTCATGTAGTATGCCTAGGATTTTCTTGTTTTATCGTAATTTATATAACACTTCGCATCTGATTAAAACGAGCTGGTATCATTAAAATAAAATTGAACACTGGACCCCTAACGATTCATGCCAGGAGTATTTTTTGCGGCCTATGGCAGTTACTTCTTTGCTGGACTTAGAGCTATAGAAAGGCATAGAATGTGGCAGCTGCTTCTGCTTCAGCAAAGGGAATTTAATTTAGGTTATGTCACTATTCTCGTATTTTCAATTTAAAATTGCCCTTAATATTTGTCAGACTTGGCGAAAACGCATTTAACTAGGCATTTCACGCTTTAACTAACTTCTATAAAAAAAATAAACTTCTAAACTTGAATTTATGGAATAAGTAAGTATAGGATAGAAAGCGGTATGAAAAATCAATCAAGAACTTGTTAAAATGCGAAGAATTTAACCTGCAAAGCTATGGCCGCCACAAAATAACTTCAAACTTCTGCTGGACATAAGCATATTATCACGCCCATATCCCTAATGGGGTAGGCAGAGCGTCAACGACCCAAACAAAGGTCATCCCGCCACGTCTGACATGTTTTGAGGGTTGTTTAAGATAGATCTGTAAATTGCTGTAGTGACAGGTTGTCAGCCTATCGCCTAAATTTCATTATACTGAAACCCTCAAATCCCTAAGCTGGTTTTTACAGCATGCCCGGGAGGTGATGCAGCTGGCGCATTCTATGTTTTTCTATCACTTCTAGTTCAGCATGGAAGTAAGAAGTAGGTAAAGTTTTCGGTTTATGTAGTCTGTTTATTATAATAAAATTACTAGGTTTATAAATAAGATACGTAATTTTTTATAAAACGGCTTTATTATTAAATCAACTTTAAATTAGAAAAGAACAATTTTTAACTAGACTATTATAATTAGTTACTACTTATTTTAATATCTGAACATTTCCAGCACAGATCGAAATTTGATTATTTGCACCAAGATTATAACTAAATTATTGGTAACGGCACAACTAAAACAAGATTTTTAAATATATTTACAGGCGTGTTTTTTATTAATAAACGTACAAAAATAACCCATATACAAAAGTTAATTACATAATATTTGAGCACAAAATCTTGCCTATATTTTTGACATAAAATGTTACCATTTATTTAGGTACCAAAAATGTAAACTAAACAATTATTAAGCATCGAAACATTCAGTGTATGTAAACTGTTAATAAAAAACAATGGGTACAGATTGTATTTCTTCGGCTGCAATAACAATTGAATGAAAATTATATAAACTTGATGCAAATAATCCAACCCTTTAAAATATACCTTTACCCTGATACTTAGGATATATTCTATGCTATTGGCACAGATCGTCTCTCAAGTCCAAACTAACAACGATTCGATGTCTCACATCCATATTTACACGATAATTTTAAAATTTGATAAACACAACTTGTCCCTCATTATTTTTACACATTTCACTTAAAATCTCTTCTCCATCCACTTTTGCAGTACTTTTAATGTGCAAAATGCACTTCATTTATTTACACTTTAGACGTTTCCGTAGCCATTGCTACATTTCTCGTAGCCTTTGCTACGTCGTAGCATATTCGTAGTAACATCAACGTCAGCAGAAATAGGCAGGTTTCTTAGTTCGTTAGGTATATGGGAAGAACCGTTGTGAGGCCTAGGAGTGTAGGGATGCTGAAACTGCTGGTCCATGATGCACTGCCCTGCATAGCTGCTGGCGTTTCTCCTGCAAATAAATGATTGTCGTTAGAATTCACGTATATCAAAGTCTAATACTATTATATAGGGTAGCATGGTACGCAGATTAAAGCATGTACATATTGTGCACCACTAACTTGACCAAAGCGTTTTATAGTTTAAAAAGAGTTAGATTCTACACAGACAGATAGACGTGGAGACTGATTTTTTTCTTACTATGTATGATATTGCATTGTACCACAGATAAATAAAGATATTAAAAGTATCGACACAACTTAAAATTTTGTGATAACTATATTGTCAATTTATTGTGTTACTTATTTTATCAGCAATTACAAACTAAACTACTAGCATGGGTGTATTGTGTGTATGTTCTTTTATGACGCAGATTAACATTGAATGCCAAGTCAATTCACCACATGACAAACAGCTAAAACCCTACACTTTACAGTGAGAAAGCAGTTTGAGTGTCAACACAAAGTTACACTAAACCAGACCCCGCACCACAAAGTGACCAGTTTGTAAAGCAAAGAGAGTTGAATAGAACGCTGAGAGCCGAAGCTTTCACCAACAAATAAGTATAAAGAGACAGCAACCATAGATATAAATTGAAGAAGAGTCCGCAAGTTGGCCTACCTGACCGAGTGTGTACAAAAAAACTTCCATCTGTGTTTGGATAAATAAATTCTGCTTGGTCTATTTTTGGTCGTTGTTGTAGTAGATGAAACTTTTTAGTTTCTTATAAAATATTTTATATTGAGTTTTTACAATATTGCAAAAATACCTCATTTACGATGCTCACAAACTTTCTACACTTCATTTACACACTTGCTCATTAGATAAAGGTACTATTATTGACAAGAATTTTCTTAAGAAAAAACTACTGGACGAAAAAATGAAGTTATTTTATTTCATTTATACGAATGCTTTTATACAACGAACTCTTTCTTCACTTTGACCTGACATGTAACGAATGTTATGAAAATAAATTATCATTATCATTATCTTTGCGTGCTCTTCTACAATCTAGATCTGTAACATAGACGAATACATGTCGTATTCAATGGACCAAATAAATCACAAACAACATTACTAAATCATCGTGGACAAAACATTGCAGATGGTTTGCCAAACGCTCTTGGCAGGAGACGACTGTGGTGATGAAAGCAATCCATGTCAGAGCCTATTTTGACAATTAGCCTCCAAGTTGGGCGCCTGCCAGTAATGCTATAGCATCGTTATTTGTTTTTTGTCAATAGGAATGGAAATATAACGAATTCATGTGTTTTTTCACGAGTGTTGTTTGTGTTAAAAATGTTAGATAATTAGTATCTACTAAAGTAAATCTATCAAATATTGATACTTTCAACCGGATTTCAGTGGAAAGGATCGATCAAGGAATTTGTATCCAATAAATTTCTTGTGATGGATCTTATCGAAATTAAATAAATCATCTTGTCTTGTACCAAAAGATTGGGTGTTTCAACCACAGGACGGATCGGGATGAAATTTAGCACTGACACAAATAAGTATAACATTTCGGCATAGTTGCAGCAATAGGCTGGTTTCTTTTTATATAATTTATTTATTTGCAAACATCCCTGAAATGCGCAGCAATCCTTACACAATTAAACTCCATTTAATACTCCATTAATGACAAACCAGAAATTCGGAATTAGACCCGAGAAGCTTTTATTACACATAATCAATCACTTAATCCGAGCTGCGGTAATGGAAACCGGAAGAGGAATTAATAACGGAAGTCACAAACAACTGAAAATAACAAAATTGTAAACCGGAATGCTGGACTGAAAACAACAGGATTAAAAACAAGGCGTATTCATGACAGCTTTTCTTTCCAAGTACTCATCAGTACTGTAACAGTACATTACGATATAAGTGCGGTGGGTTGATCATTACAGCCGAGGCGATATTGCTAGCCCGAGCCGTAGGCGAGGACTACAAGAAAGCAGAGGCTGTAATTATCAAACCGCACGTATGTCGTACGACGTTTTATAACATAGTTGCGAGCAAATGTGTTATAAAATATATCATTCGTTATACCGAGCATAAGTAAGCACAATATAAGGCATCTTGCTACGAAACCGTGAAATGTCTCCATTGATTTGTTTATGGAACACGGAAGCAGACGAGCAGGCGGGTCACCTGATGGTAAGTTGTCACCGCCACCCATGGATACTTGCAACACCCGGGGGGGTCACAAATGCGCTGCCGGCCTATATTTTATATTTATTGATGATCATAACATAGATATATAATGAATAATTAGTTAGGATCATAACAGAGACAATTCTTGCACATTAAGGCTTGAACATTGACACGTGGATACATCTGGTCGTTCTTCAACCCTGAGAAATAGAATAAGGAAAATAAAAAAGTTACGAAAATAAATAACAGCCTATTTCTAGGCGTGAACGTAAACACTGGGTGAAAATGAAATAATATAATTAACTGGGCAAGCACACGTTAAAATTTCATTTTACGGTTTCTGGTCACGGAACGTAAATGCTAGGGGTGTTGTTTATTCTAGCTATGAGAGAATAAAAGCCTCTAAGCTCTTGTGGGCAGATCGACTTTATTCCGGAGCTTGTTGATTACGATTCCTAGGACCTACTTATATTTTTTTTTTATATTACTTGATGAGTAAAAAAAAGTGTAGAGCAGGTTCAATTCCCGGAAGGGGATGAGTTGCAACTTCTAGTTTGCTTTGGGGCGTATTTTATTCGGCGTCTCAGAAGAAAAAAATACTTTTGCAGGACATTAAAAAAATATTGTAAAGAAAATAGTAAAATCTGAATTGTAAACAAAAACATTAAAACAACAATAAAACGTTATATCGTTTTGAATATTTAAATACCTTCAGTACTATCAAATGAATAATAAATTCATATCGCAATAAAATCAAGGTCTTTGCAACAGTTCTATAAATTCTATTAATAATAATAATCAATTTATCGGCAACATTTTAGCAAAAACCGATGCAGCACACGTACAAAACTTGAAGTTAATAAAAAAATATAAATTAGTATCCACAAAAATATTTTTATGCATGAAACGTGTCCGCCGGCTGCCTGATTCGGATTGTGTTAGTAAATACGGTACGGAATTGAAAGGTTACATTGGGAATAAAAATGTTGATGAAGTTATCAAATTCGCCCTCATGGTCACCACTCATATACGGTATATCCCAACGGAATTTTATTGGTTAGTATAGGATTTGGACTGTGTCGAAAAATGTTGCTTCCATTACATACCTATTACATAAACATTATCGGGTCGTTGTTCGACTCGAAAATCCACTCGCTAAGAAGAAGAAGAACATAAACATACCTATAGAGAAAAATGTTCTATATATGACGAAGGTGTGGTAGATTGTCAACTGCAGACATGAGAAGCGGATACTACTGCGACATGACCCACCATGTTAAGTACGCACTATCACAGTACGTCCTTGATAAAATTGACGAGCAATCTACTACTCTGATGCTCATCGTTCTCAGTCACCATTTTCCTCCTATCTTACAAGTTAGTACATGGACACTCGCAGTCACCGACTGTGCATTATCAGGCGCACATTGGAACGCCCTGGCGTCAGAGGTCCTTGCTTAGTAGACGAGCAGTCTACAAATTCTATACACATTACACACTACTCTTGCCATCTTACCAGTTAATACGTGGACTCTTGCCGTCGCCGACTGTGCATTATCAGGCGCACAAACGTACGCTCCGGCGTCAGAGGTCCTTGCTGACTGGACCAGCAGTCTACTGCTACTATGGACGCCTTTTTCTGTCACCAGCGATATGCCCCCTCGCGACGAGTCGAAGTTTATCGTCTGTGAACAAATGACAGATTTAGTAGAATACATACAAGCTGTCAAATAAATATGAACAATGAGAATAAAACGGGTAAGGTGTAGTATTTTCAGGCTTGAGATTGATCTGTCAAATCCTCCTAGGTTTGAGGCCCGTATTTATAATCAGCTCTCAAGAGTGACAGCGAGTTTGAGTCCGTATCAGAAATGTCATTACAGTATCAAATCCTTAATATTGCTCTCAATCTTGAGATCGCTCTATAAATACGAGCCTAAGAGTTTCAAAGCAATATAGGGTCATATAAAACAAAAAAATAGAATCAAATGTAAATTATTTCCGTAACCGGAAGAAGTAAGTATTAAAAATGCTCTACTTAAGAAGACACTGAAATAGCTTAAGAACAAACTACACAGCCGGCTTGTTAGCGAGTTTCCTTTTATTAGATGTATTTATAAATTGTCTTATCCTTTAGTTCAGTTCTTTTTATGGAACGTTGAATGTAATATTATCAAAATAACTACTGATTATTTCAGTTCTGAATATAACAATAGTTATCAAGTATTAATTTTGCGGAGGTCGTAAAAACTGACCAAGGAATATTTATTTATTTATTTTTATTTATTTAACTTTAATCACAAAAATTTCACATGGGCGGACTTAACGCCAAAGGCATTATCTACCAGTCTACCATATATATTTTTTTTACTATTCCAGTTTCTCCATCCATTGCATTCAATTATCACGGATAGAGATTTGCGTATTTTGTATCATGAATCTTGTGCAGCAATGTTTGTCTTAGTATGTTGTGTATTTGAGGCAAGTTAGTAGGTACCACTCTGTAAAATATGTAACAAAGCGCCAAAATAAACCACTATAAAACAATTTGCTTCTCTTCAAGGCACAATCGCTTCAATAGATTCGCTTCCTTTTGTTAATTATTTCAAATAATTCAATTGTCAGCTTCGTTTTAAGGCCGAGGCCACTGTACTAGCGGGAGCGGGGGCGGATTTTAATATTGACTTCTCTATTAATGCCTGCGTGATTTTTTATTATGCTGATAGACTTGGCTTGTTCTTATGTCGCTGTGTATTTCAATTAAATAGTAACATACCTATTGACTCAATTCTTAATTTCACTTGGCCAAACTTAAATTGATTTCTGCTTAGTCTTGTGATTTCATTGGTTGACCGAGGATGCTGGTCATCATTGTTTTGTTTTTATGCTTTTATACTGCAGTTAATTTACTAATAAAAAATTACATGCACAAAATCATTCGCTCAATTATTTCAAGTGCTTTTCAATGTGCATTATTTAAAAAATTCAAGCCAGATTGAAAAGTATGAAGCATAAAATTCGCTCCCGCTGCCATAATGACTATGGCCTAAATAGCTCTACAGAAATACAGCATACCGGGATATCTCAATTAGATTGTAAACTGAGCACCGTCCTGTTCCGGAAGGCATTGGTATTCGAATTCAGGACAGAGTTTGGACGTGCCATTGACTAACTATCGAGTATTGGTAGATAACTGGTTAATTAGTTTGATTAATGGAACTCCTCCCTACCTGCGAATTTGTTTTCGGGACATTATAAACTGGGTCGTTTTAAATGAAATTAGAATATGCGAACTTTAGTTGTTTTATCATCTCACGACTGCCGTCAGGACATACTTGTGGTTGTGAATACAGACACGCGCCCTTGTATGGGTTTACAGGTTTACTATGACGAACTCACGCATACTAAGGCAACGTGTCTGTAGGTACAATATACACACACACAAAAGCCGAACGGCAGTTGTGAGATAAAACTACTTTACAACGTCGTGTTAATCGTTATGTGAGATAGCAAATTTTAAAGCTTATTTATATAAAAAATATTTTTGAAAAAGAAATGTGTGCGTGGCTAATGAAGGATACTTAATAGGAAACTTGGGCCACATTTTACAAGTTCACCAATATACGAGACACTACAGTCTCTAACAGAAATACATTTTCCTTTAAACACTTCATTAACAATCTACGAACGAACAGTCTCGTTGATAGTCTAGCTATCGGGCATGTGGTAAAGCTAAAAGCCGTGTTAAGCTCATTGTGGGAGCATAAACGCGAACTATTTCGATTCTGTACCGTTTCTCTATAGGAGTGGTTGGAATAACATCGCTGTGACGCTTATTCAGCTATTTCAATAAAATTTACTGAAACTTTCAAGTAAAATTCTCAGAAACATATTACTGTGAAATTTCACTTATATTTAGTTCGAGTAATTTTGTATGAGAAGACGATTTCAGTTTTAATATTTCGACCTGTATTTTTGGGGAAGGATTTTTTCTACCATGATTTTTTGAAGACCAAATAATTCATGTACTGCAGGAGGTCTTATTTTTTTCATCACAACAACGCAGACGCTCTTTCGTATTCTAAAAGGGCTTCATATTTTATTTTGCTATATATGACAGGGACAGCGTACCAGAAACTGATAGTGGTTGAGTCAACGAAACTGAACAACTTTTACCAGGAAATTCTTTCAATGATTTTTTTTTGCTTTCCATACAAATTGTTTGATTGCGGTGATCATTTTATATGGGAAAGCCATAATTTTATTTTATATCCTGAAAGAAATTTGTATTGAAAATTATTCTATTTTGACTAAGAGCAAATCCTATCAGTTTCTGGTACCCTGTCCCTTACACCCCGTATTGTATTATAAATTGTATTATGTTACCTATGGCCCGTATTTATAATCAGCTCTCAAGAGTGACAGCGAGTTTGAGTTCGTATTAGAAACGTCATTCCAATACAAAATGACCTGCCAAATCCGCACTCAATATTGCTCTCAATCTTGAGATGGCTTTATAAATACGAGCCTATGTATTGTATTAAAATCTTACTTTCCCCCTATGGGTCCAGTTGATGGTGTTCGGCGGCTCTGGAGTATGTCGCACGATACAAGTCAAGTTTATTGTAGAGCCTGCGTAGATAAACAGATCAGGTCCACCCATGATCTCTGTTTCTGGTTCTGTGGACAAAAAAATATTTTTGTAATATGTATTTGGGTCTTAAAATCGATGGACCTAGTAACTCTACACTGGTAAAACACTATCTATGACTCAAATCAAACGTTTCTAAATTGTTGTTTTTATAAAAAAAAAGTTCCCATAGCTCATCCATACAGAATTAATTTTCTCTTATTTTTTTAATAGCCAAAAGATCGTCCCACTGCTGGGCAAAGGCCTCCCCTTTATCTCTCCAGGCGTCTCTCCTTTCTCTTCTTGTCATCTAAAAAATATAAGACTCACTCACTAATGTTATCTTGAATATAACATTAGTTCTTCTTCTATCGTATGGGTTTCGAGTCGAGTACAGAATAGAGTACTATAGTATAGAGAGTACTAAAAGGAACTTTGATCATCGATTGCAAACTTTCCACCACATGCATTTGTTGGTTTCCACGACATCTGCAAAAAGAATTTGCTCCCACAGGTTGGTTCGATCACTTAGCGTCTATCCAATTTTCCAATATTTTCCTCCACAGGTATCCAAATACCAAGAATCCAAAAAGGATTTGCTATTTGGCTACGGAATGCAAATATTACCTGTAAGATTAGATCTTTGATATCGGGGTGGGAGGTAAACATGGCATCCTGCTTTGAAACGTTATTTGACAGTGTTAGATTACAATAAGTTTCGCTTTGTATAATGCTGTGTTCTATAAATTAATGGTACTTTCATACAGTAACACTTTATAATAATCTAATTATAATTATTATCATTAATCGATTAAGTACGACGTAATTTTACTCCTGTCAAAGGCCTTTTGAAAAGTTGATCGGCATTTAGGTATGAATAATTGTGTTGGTACATAGCCTTATGTGCTAGACCCTACTAGAGTATACTATTGTCTAATAATATTCATAATCCGTGAATATGAAATAAATTTTAATTAGTGGTAGGTACCAACGGTCAAATGATACAAAAAAAAATTATTTAAAATGGATTCAGTCTCGATTCTAATTTATCTCAATTTACACTCAAAACAAAACAGAGACAGGGCCTTCTTGTGTTTGAAGTTAATTAGTGGTTTTTTGGAGCGAAAAAGGGGAAAGCGCAGGGGTTGTGAGCTTTCGAGAAAACAAAATTACGACGTATTCAGAGAAATTCAGTAATCAAGGTACTTCAAATATGTAACTTGGCAATCCTTCTTATGGAACAACTTTTAAGGTGGAGCACAAAGCTCTAGCAAACAGATATAAATATATCTATTTTATCTTTTTTACTTCAAATTCTTACCTACTAGTGAAGTTTATGACACTACACAGTAAAAGTGAACATATACTAACAGGTGGTGCCATAGATAATTTAAAAATTATTACTGCCTAGAGTTCATGAGCTTGGGTATGCGCAGCACCCACTCAGCTTAAAGATACTTAGGTAAATGATAAAGATTATTTATTTGCATTTAACCTTACAATAATTTTTTTAGTGACTATTGTCACTTACCTACGATATTGAGGATGACTGCATGTCCTATAGGTGGTGTAGTAGATATTTGACACTCGTACTGTCCAGAGTCTCTGCGCTGCGGGCTTCGAATGCGAAGCGCCCACTCCTCGGACCTTGGCTTGTGCTGCGCTTCGAACCGCTGATCTGACGTGTAGGTGTACCGCCCTACTGTCAGCAAGTGGATGTCTCGATGGCGCACCCATGATACCTGGTGAAGAAAGAAGAATTGAAACCATACCTTAATAAAGACATATTATATTGCACTATTCTTGATTTCACTGTTTTAGCTTCATACTGCTTTTAGTGATTGTTTTACTTTTATTTTGTGTGTGTACAGCAGCACTGAAAAAAATATCGTCAAATACACATTTTATCTACAGTCAATTGATAAATTTTCAACTGCAGGAATGAGATATAAAGCAGCCCACAGGTCATCAGTTCAAGGTCAAATTTTAATCATTTAGGTATACAATTTTATCCAAATTTGTATAAAATTTAACCTGAAGAAGTTACAAACATACACAAAATACAGATCTCGTATTTATAATACCTCCTAGGCTCCCGTCAAATCATAGGTACCTACATACCTAATCATTCATCACGCAAAATTTGGTATGTTTGGACATGCCACAAAATTCACAAAATCTTGCAAGTATTAGATTGTTTTCGTCACGCCTTGAAAAATTACTTATTCCTTTTTTTTATTCCCACAAGGTTTAGGTAGTATTTAAATGGAAAGCAAATGGACTATTTTTGGCCTATATTTCAGACGTGACCAAACATACCTAATTTCGCGTGACGAATGAGTGCTGAATTCGAAAGAACTTCTAAGTAGTAAAAGCTACGCCGCTGAAAACGAAGTTACTAGCTGCTTGAATGGAGGTAAATTGGGCTTTGCTGATTAAGTTCGTCTTCATAAATGGAAGCTCAGAAATGTGAGGCAAATAGCAAACGGTTTCTGTTTTCAATCATGGAGTTGAAGGTTCATTAGAAACAATGTCATATGATATTGATAGGATATCATGTTCTGTAATTCAGAGGTGTGTAAATACCTGTTCACTTTTTATAATTATTATTGAGCAATGGTAAATTATGTGATTCACTTTTGCCTTTTAGTCTGACAACGTCATCCATCACAGACTTTTCTATATTGTCAACTATGTAGGTACTAAATCTTTAAAGGAACGACACCGCAAGGGGTCGAAATAATTTTCAATGTGTCTTTTAGTCGGCTTCTACGAAAATCCTATTTTTGCTTTGGTAGCTTTGGTGGCTTATTTTCGAACCAGCATCCAGCATCAGATTGCTTATCCATGATACCTTCATTGGTATTCAAAGTAATGCTTTCACTTTAATTGCCCATTTAATCCTACACAAACGTTCCAATTCATGCCAAAGTGGTAATCCACACATCATCAAACAGTCAAATCCCCTTCTCAAATTACATTTTCACGGGAATAGCGTCAAATAACACCTATTTGTAAAATGAACTTTAATACAGGTATAGCTCGGTAAGCTGCAAGGATTTGAACAATCTGTATTGTGGTTTTAAATCCGTTCTCGCTATGAGCTTTATATTGTGTCGATACTTGTTATTTTTCCTTTAATATTAAAAGCAATTTACAGGGCTATCGAATCAGAAAAAATATCAACTACCTACTTACATTCAAAGAGATTTTTTTCTTTTTGTGGAGGTTGTAGAGTGAAGACAGGAATTAAAACTAAGGACTTAATTTTTAACACTAAGAATCTTGTTAATCGTTTCAAAAATAAATCTTATGATAACTATAAATAGACCATGACTTGTTACAGGTACCCAAGAAATATAATACACCACACTTCTTTTCCTGATAATGTAAAAACCAGCAGAAAAAGTCAAGGGGTTTGATTTCTATTTAACAATTTATTTTAAGGAATCTGTGATTTCTTTTCTCGTATCTATTTGAACACTTATCGACAACAACCCTATTTGAAACGCGGAATGAACAAGAACTATCGTTATTGTATTTTTTTCGGTTCTACAACTCTACAAAGTCTATCCGTTGGGGACTATTTTGTATCATTTTCAAATAACATCTTATTGCATGGTTCAAGTTTTCACGCCACTTTTTAATGACCAAGTTTAAATTTGTATCTATGTTTTGCCATCGATTCGATATCCTTCTGGCTATGGTCTTGGAACTTTTGTTTAGATATTATGTTATTTTCTTTACTATAAGTAGGCGTATTTATTTAATTTTACCTTCGATGTCCGCTGAATAGAATCCCAATCAGAAATCGATACAAATTGGAAGAGAGCCAAATATTGTTTTATGAAATGGCCATTCACGAAGTTATTATTAAATAAAGTCGGAGGTGTTACCTTTTGTCACGATTTATTCACTAATTTAGATTGCCTTTTTAGGAATTCAGGCACCATGGTTGTGATAAAAAAAAATACCAAAATTTGGAAAATGTTTGTATGCTCTCGAATCCTTTTACTGGTAGTAGTGATAGGTAAGTACTACCTACTTCAGCTGGAACATATTTTTTTTATCAAACCAGTTTTGCAAATACACTCAGAATAGTTTATTTACTTGTAATAAAAATTTCAAATGAAAACTATTTGCAAGCAGTTTTCTTAGAATTCGTTTGTACTAATGATTCTGCTGAATTCCAGTAGTTACCTAGAGACACGTTAATAATGTGGTTATTTCTAGAAGCTTCTGAGATTCAAATTAATTTACACAGAGATTTACATTTAAATTTACATTTACTAGAACAGTATTATTATATAATTTTTAGACACGTGTTATCAGTTACAATGTTTATTCGTTGAATTACTGTAGCTATTTTATAAAATTTCAAAGTTTTTCATATACCAGCAGTACAGAAATACAATAGAGACACTAAAACCGTCACTAACACCCTTCTGCAGGTCATGAACCTTCCACGAATTGAGAGGTAATTGGCAAACTCACCTGCTTGGCAGGCCGGTAATGCCCAGTTTAAAGATTTTATCCATTTATCATAGTTTGAAATGGGATAGTATGATTTTAATCCATTGCCAAATAAATGCAAATAATTAATTTCGAACTTCTTCTTAGCGAGTGGATTTTCGAGTCGAACAACGACCCGATAAACCCTGGTGTCAGAGCTTTCAAACCGCCTAGTAGCACAGTAGTAGAACTTACTGTTCTATTTTGCAGGTTCTTGACTTTACACAGCAAGGTGACCGGGTGTCCAACTAAACCGGTCACGTTGTCCGGCGTTGTAGGGTCAAAGTATGGCGCTCCGGGCGTCTGCGGCCAGTCTTCCAAGAACTCCGCTCGGAACCTTCTGGAAGATTCCGATACTGTGCTCTGGTCTCGAGGTCGATTGTTGCCGCCACTATCTTGTCTGCAGACTGTAACAATGATACACGAATCTATAGTAAAATACTACAACGTGTAACAGAAAGGGTATATGCATCGAGAAAGGTGTGAATCTACTCATGAAACTGAACAAATTTCCCTAAGGAACATAGGTTGAAAAACGAAAATAAAAATTTGACCTTTCATACAAAATTCATCAGCTGATAGCGCGTTTACTATGGGAAACCAAATTTTTTTTTTCGTATTTCGACCTATGTTTCTTAGGGATAGTTGTTCAGTTTCATGGGTAAATTCACACATTTCACGATGCATATACCCTTTATGTTACACGTTGTATAAGTGGTGTTATGGATGGCTTTCTGCAAACTAAGGGTTGCATTGAACTTTCATGAAGATAATTTTTGTGGTAATGAAAAATAAAATGCCATAATACAAAATTGCCGCTTTGAATCAGACAATTTTTAAGGGAAGAAAAATACTCTTTCGTTTCCTAGAAAAAATCTTTGCAAATGTTTTTCAGTTTAATGATCTGAGCACCTGTCCCTTGCACCTTGTATTGATTTGATACTCGTATAATGATTGAATTGATTATAAAGTTTATTAACCTAATGGATTTCCATTCTTCTTTATATTTTTATAATTAATCCTATAAAAGTTGAATAAGAACAACGTAACAGATCGTCGTATCAAGCACAAAATAATAAGAAACAACTGAAGTTGAATATTTCGTTGACAGAGCAGAAAAGTTTGAATTATTAGCGCGTAAGTTTTTAAGTAAATTTCTAAACAATACTATTTAATATTCACTTATTTACTTCGACAGTTTCTTTGTTTATAGAAACAAACTGTTTTGCAATTAATTTATGATTATGCTTATTTATGTAATGTAAAATAATTGTTTTCAGTTAAAATAGTTGATTTTTTTCATACAGGATAGGTTATTTCATACATACTTCTATACTCTTGACTATGCCGAAAACACATTACACCATTTTACCATCACATCATCTTCTCAATATTCCCAACTTTTTAATATGTGCAACTCTATTCTGATTGTGTGATTTGTAAGTTACACAACATTTCCGAACTTTGAGCAACAGTCACGCGAAAAGGAAAACAAAACAACACATTTTAATCAAAAACTCGAGACGAAATTAACTTGGGCCGAAACTCTGTGTAAACGTAATCGTAAATCACTCTGTAATTGTGAATTTTCAGGGTTCGTGTAGACGGACTGCAGATTGACTGCATTGCAACTTCATGTAAAATTAAAATGTTAAATGATTTTGCCATCTAGTTTTCAACTAGACAATACCACGAAAAACCTCATGATATTTCAAAAACCAAATCAAATACAAGAGTGAGAATTATTCAGAATCATTAAATTTATTATCAGTATTATGAATGATTTCTTAGACACTCTGCATATATCTGACTGCATTGTAACTTCATGTAAAATTAAAATGATAAATAATTTAGCCATCTAGTTTCCTATTAGACAATACCACAAAAAACCTCATGATATTTCAAAAACAAATCAAATACAAGGAGTGAGATTTGTTCAGCTTCATGTGTCACCATACTAATCATTATAATCAGTAATATGAATGATTTCGTAGACACTCTGCAAAAACACAACGCAGCTCCAACCAATCGATTCGAAGAAGAAGAACTCTGAAGTCGGTCTGTTAAGTGACGATTGTGAACATTATAACGTCGTTCTATAATCAAACGATAACTCCATTAATTTTGCTGCTGGTCTGCTCTCGTACCATGACGTATGTTTTTTTTTTGATGAATTTCAGTCATTGGTTTAGTAATTAGTATACAAGGTTATTTGATGCTTTTTAAAGTGCTTCGTGAATATTTTTTGAAATGCATCCGTACCTAATAATTTATGAAGTAAGAATTTGTGTTGACAAAATCTTTACAGTTTTGATATTTAGATCACCTGATAAAAAAAAAGATCCAAATTCAATTTCTGAATGTTTTTTAAATGGAGTAACAAAACACGCAGAATTCATTGTTGACAGTAACCATTTTCTCAATTTTAAACTTATTTTTAACACTACGAGTAACTACACTTTCAAAATTTACTTTAATGCAGCTCAATTTAAACTCTGACAGAAATTACGCTGTAAACGGGAACGACCTGTCAAGCTGCTCTGTCCACAGTAGATTAATGGTGTCCCCTGATCAGATTAAAAATTAATCGTGTTATCACCCTAAAGACCTGAGGAAAGAAATGGCTTGGAAAATAGGACGTCCTCGGAGGAGACATAAATCATGATTGTCAGGCGAAGCTTGATTAAGTGTTAAATTTTAAATTATGATCCCGCTGTAAAGGTGGTTTTCCACCGCGTAGAAAAATATTTCTATCAGAAGCCGTGTTTTTAATCATTTCGACAACGAAAATCTTCGAAAATTGAACGAAAATGGTATGCGGAAGTTACCCTTTCGTATGCGCATTGAAATTCGAGTGATTCAGAAATACGACTCCAGAACAGAAAGCGATTTTATTCTTGAATTCAGCAGTGCGATTTATAAAGTAAACGACTCTATCAATGCCATACTATAACTGAATTTTGAAGCACTATACAAAAATGTTCATCTATTATATTTACTGTAGTGTTGAATTATTTACTTTAAGATAATTTCAATATCGTATCATTATAAAATTGTGTCCATCGTATGTAAATCATCTGTCAAGGCCTAATTATGATGATGATGATGTAAAAGTATTAAAATATGCCGATTATACGGGAAGTATTCGAGGAATGCTCCCTTACTATATACTGGCCAAAAAATAATATGTATTCATAATAAAATTATAATAGTTGCACAAATTTTACATAAGCGCCGAAATTACACCAAATATACAAAAAAAAACTCTCATCGTTAATTAATTACCTATGCTTCTGACCCTCACCTTGCTAGTGGAAAACACCTTAACCACTTTTGTCCTCTCAGTGATAGCGGAATTTCTCTGCGTTTTGAGATAACAAGTTTTTATTGTCATTTTAAAAACATTTTTTTATTACTGCGAATAAAAATGTGCGAAATTGTCCAATTTTATGGTCAGGAATTTTTTAATAGGACAATAATTAAATTTCTGTTTCGTTCCTGCTGTTAACATGATATAAATTACGTAAATTATGATTGAACAAATAAAAGAAAACCATGATGCTTTTTATTATATCGTAAAAAAAATATTCTTACCCAATAAGTAATAGTTATAAGTATAATGTAATGTACTTACCAATAATACACGAGAGAAAATGGACGGTGAATAGACAGACCGCCACGCTCCCCATAGCTCATACCACCGGGGTCATTGTACCTGGAAACAAAAGGAATATTGTTATATTTTCGGAAACTGAATACCTTCAGGGTTCATTCACCTCTTGGGAAAGAGGAAGGTTTATTTTCTAATTAACCTATATCAGTAAACATGTAATTAATGAAGAGATAGCTTGCGGACAACAGAAACAGAAAAAACTTAATAATGAAAATAGAAATATTTTCCATGCTGGACTGGGAGCAATAGAAAAACATAGAATTTACCAGCCTTATCTCCTCCTAGGCATGCTGTGAAACCAGCTACGGGATTCGAGAGTTTCAGTGTATTGAAATTTAGGTGATGAGCTATGTCACTACAGCAATATACAGATCTATCTTAAGCAACCCTCAAAACTTGTCAGAAGTGGCGAAAACGACCTTCGTTAGGGTCGAATTGTAGACGCTCTGCCTACCCAATTAGGTAACAGGCGTGACAGTATGTATGTATGTAGAAATATTTTTGTTTTTATTAGCCTTCCTATCGCAGTGCAGCACATAGCAGCTTGCTGAGATTCGTTGGTGTGTAAATCCCTACATCGTTGACTTTTTCTCGGAAAAGACTGAAGACAAGAACAATTCAATTCAATTACATCATTTATTATTAATTAATAAAAAATTACACGTCACAATATTCATCATTACATTATATAATTTTAACTTACATTAAATGTAATTAATAGAAAAGAAAGTAATATTTAAATATTTGTACATACATTAAGATTTATTTAATTGTGCAACTGGGGCAGTTTATTGACAATGAATTCATTCACTATCAAATAAGGTAAATAACTAATAGATAGGTAACATTTCACTATTGAGTATCGGCACCATATCGAAATTACCTATGTCATGTTTTGAAGAATTCCATTTTTCAAAACAAGACCATTCCAATCTTTAACGAAAAAAAGGGAGGGAGCTTACACACTTAGGAATCACAGCAAGCTGCTCTCCGAAGGAAGGCAAATAAAAATATTTGTATTTCTTTTTGTACTTGAGGGCAAGCTAGCCGGCCCCTTGTAGGGTTTTACCATCAGAGCACTAAGAAAATCTATTATGTAACTTATTCACGTTCTTTTTAAAAATTTATCTTCTCGTAGGTATTATTGAGTGGGTTTCTTTAAAGTCGGTGAATGACCTGATGAACACAAGTGGACTTTGACATGGGATTTTTAAAGAGTAATTTAAACAGTGACTCAATTCACCCTCCAAATTGTAAGCCTCTTGATGGGCAGAAAAACATCAGATGTTTTTAATTTAGGTATTTCAAGTTTTTATAATAATTATTTGCAAAATGAGTTGTCAGACACTAAAAAAACATAATTATTTTTAGCCAAGCAACGAAAGATTTAAATAAATTTACGGTTGAAGAGCTTCCATTACGGAGTCATGGTTTTGATTCAGAAGTTGTTATTTCTAATAAGAATACTGAATAACCGTTTTCTACGGTGTATTTATTACTAGAATTCGTCAGTTCCTTTTTTTATTTATTTACGCACACTTCCATACAGTTCTTCTCTTTATAAATACTAAATACATATATTCAAGATACCAAGACAGAATTTTCTAAGGGACTGAAAATTGAAAGGGATTCACATACTCAACAAATCTTAAGGATTTCTAATAAGATTATCTACTGGAAAATAAATAAAAAAGAATAATAAACGCCAAAGAAGCGCTGGCTAGACGTCGTAAAAGCGGATATGGAAGAGAACGATCTCACACCAGCGGATGCCGAAGACCGAGCAAAGTGGAGTAGAAATAGCCGGAAAGCGGACCCCAGCATCAGGCCGAGAAACGCTAGGCAGAAGAAGAAGAATCAGCTTCTCCATTGTCTGATCGAGGTGGTCATTTTGTATGGGAAACTCCTTGTTTTATTTACCAGTTTTTTTTTAAATTCATTGTCATTACTAACCCTTTCCGTTTTAGGTAAGTACACATCTTTCACACCTTTCATGTTGGATTCAATACATTGAATATCGAGTAGATATCATTTGAATAAACAGGTGAATAAAATTTTACGTTGTCAACAAGAAAACTTTGTATTTTTTTACACGTGTAGTTGGTATTGCGTTAAAATAACACCACCCACATATTATGTGGGTAGTGTTATTTGAGGTATATGACATCCACGGGAAATATGTTTGGAAAATGAAAATGGACTGTAAATAAGGGATAAACATTGGGTTGGGCAGCGTTCTTTGAATCTATTCTTAAAATATCGATATATAGGTATTATAAGAATTTTTATTGTATTCCTATTTAAACGTGTCGCTATTGTACTTTTTTTAAATACCTTTAAGTACCTACTTTAATCGACCCAGGACGAAAATAACAAGTAACTTTTTTATTAAAAATAAGGAAAAGAGTAAAATAGAATGAAAGAAAAATACTTGGAAAAACAGCAAAAGCAATCATAGCTGTAGTTTTAAAGGTAATAAAAAGAGAGAAGCGTATAAAAGGAACCTGAAACCTAAAGGTTCCGTATAGTTTTTGTAGTTTGTTAAACCTTTTATGTAACCTTAGAGTTTCTGGATAGAGCTGATACTGCGAAGTTCATTTATTTTATACTTACTAGCTTTCCGCCCGCGGTACCACCCGCGTTAAATGAGTTTTTCCGTGGAAATTAAGGATTTCTCGCGGTGAAAAGTAGCTTTTGCCCTATTTGAAGACCGAACCTACATGTTTGCCAAGTTTTATCATCTCGATCCATCCAGTGGTTGAAGCATTACTTAGTAACAAACATCCAAAAATCCAAATTTTCAAAAATCCAAAATTTTGCATTTATAATTTATTAGGTACCAGGATTTGTGATGGGTTAGACCACTGGTGATTAAAATAGATTTGACAATAGAGCGAGTGTTTTTTTTTTAAATTATAATCGTCTTTCTTCATCGAGTTGACACTCATTGTTACAAATTATAAATATGGGTATCTTGTTTTTTTTTTAAATTATTAAAAATATTATACACAGTATCAATTTAGTAGTTTTAAATAATAGCATTAAGAAACATACCGAGGTTTACAATAATAAAATGTGAATAAAACGTTTCAACAGCAGATTTCTAAAAATACAACTTAGATATTTCTCAAGATGTTCATAGTTTTACTACCCCTGAGGCGACAAGTTGAATCAAAAGTAGAAACACGAATGAAATAATAATTGCAAAGTTCAGGTACTGTTTTAAGAATAAGCTTTTGAGAGAAAAATCTTGGGAAATGGAGGTAATTGCAACTATTGCTTAAGCTTTTCCAAGAATTTTATATTTCTTACCATTCTTATTCTGAAGTAGTATATTTAAATTAATACGCTGCGCTTCTTCGTAGCAAAAGCGTAGCAATACTTCTACAGAATGTAGTATTGTGCTACGAAATCATGAACATAATAAAGGTTCGTATTTTATGAAGCGATCTCAATATTGTGAGTTATAATAGATGTTAGAAACCGGTCGCAAAATAAATTATATATTCAATGGAACTAGTGAAATAAGTATTTTATTATAAATTTTATAACACATTTGCTCGTAAAGAGTCACTTACTACACCAATTTCAATATTGTATTGTATCTTATTACGTACTTGAGCGTAATCGTAATGTAAAATGCACGAGTGCTGTAAAACACACGAGTTTTTTTTTTAATTAGGTAAAACGCACGGTTTATCGAACGGTACTTTTTTAAATCTTAGCAAAGAGTTTTTATGGCAGAAAAGTGGTCAACATTTTATAAATAAAATTAACTTTGAGAGATAAAGTATTAATAAAATAATCATTTAATTCTTTGATTTAATTAATTTTTAGAGGCGCACCGGAAGTGAGGTTTTATCTGACAGCAGCTAAGGTGCACGTTCAGTGCGTCCCACTAGTATAAGATTCGATCGGTATAAATATCGAACTGGGTCGACTGAACGTACCCCTGTGGATGCGCGCGCATCGCTAATTTGTGAACGAGTTAAAATTATTCCTCGCTTTTTTTCTTTTCGCTGTATTGTTTTAATTTTTTAGCTATTTCCTCGCAAATATGTTATAAAACGTCGTACGACATACGTGCGGTTTGATAAATTACAGCCTCTGCTTTCTTGTAGCCCTCGCCTACGGCTCGGGATAGCAATATCGCCTCGGCTGTAACTATCAACGCACCGCACTTGTATCGTAATGTACTATTATTATAAATTGTGAGTTATATTATTATGGATTTGATTGGCCGTTTTGTACTGAAATCACATTTCTGATACGAACTCAAACTCACTGTCAGTCTCAAGAGCTGTTAATACGGGCCTCAGATAGGTATTTGCATTTCTACAAAGGTCAAAATCATTTGCGATTTTTAGATTAACATGATAATTATTTTATAGTTTACTTAGTACTGGGATAAGGGATTTCAAATTGTAAATCCTAGAACTTTAAAAACCACCTATTTATGAAGGTAAGAAAATGCTATTTAAGAAACACTAAGAATCTCAAAAAAATAACTATCTCATTTTTTAAAGTATTTTCTTTATCTCTAGAATCGGGTGTAGAAAGAATAGTACTAAGCTAAAAGTCTCGCTAAGAATTTGTGTCAAGATACAAAAAGCATCTTGTATCTCGCTGACAACTCGTTCCAAACAAGAGTTATCCAGTTGAAGTTTATTTGCTTGCCCTTGTTAAACCTACAGGGAATAAAACTTAAACGTCAAACGAATACAAGATGTTACGAAAAGAGAGCAAGTACCTATACGTCATGTTATTTATCTATATTATATAAACAAGGGTAATTCTGCTGTCGCTTTCCTTTTTAAGTCGGTCCATTGACCAAATTGTTAGCTAATAACGCCGTCTTATAAAAGGTACCTTGTTATTTATGAACGGTTGTCTTAAGTTTTAAGTATTTAAGTTTACAGCGTAAAGGATATTTTTTACGTTTGATTTCTATAAATATGACTGAAACCACGTAACAGTTCTTTGATACTAGGTAAAAGTTCTTTTTTACTGAAGTGGGTAAGTTATCTTGGATCGATTTGTCAAATTAAAAGACTTGGTGAAAGACGCATTCGACGAATATTGTAAGTCACATCCTGTTTGTGATACAAGTGAACATACAATGTTGAGTTTATTTGTGAACTCCTCAGCCAAACGTACTGAAGACGTAGCGTCAGTACGGACGTAAAATAAATGTATCAGGAAACGAAACACATATTCGTACTTACATTAAAGAGATTTCGTCTTTTATAGATAAGAGGAATTAAAACTGCTATATTTTTAGGGTTCCGTACCTCAAAAGGAAAAAAGTTACCCTTATAGGATCACTCGGTTGTCCGTCTGTATGTCTGTCTGTCTGTCTGCCCGTCTGTCCGTCCGTCTGTCAAGACCCTTTTTCTCAGGAATTCTGAACTTAGGGAAGGATCACATAAATGAATACAAGAAATGAAAAGGATTTTTGTAAATCGATGTCTGTTTTACTAAGCCAATAATTCCATACATCCTATCAACTGAATGAAAGATGTCTTTTCCCAACTTTACATAGAAAGTAATAAGATATTCAAAAAGTTCAATTAAATGAAATAATTTTACATAAATCAACTCATTATTTTAATTAATTTCAAGCACACAAGAGTAACCCGTTACCAAAAACAAAGTATGGCGTAACAAAATTATGCTTGGTACAGACAGACTTAGGCTCGAATTTATAAAGCGATCTCAAGATTGAGAGCAATATTGAGTGCGGATTTGACAGGTAATTTTGTACTGGAATGACATTTCTGATACGAACTCAAACTCGCTGTCACTCTTGAGAGCTGATTATAAATACGGGCCTTAGAATTTTCGCCACGCCTTTCAAATTGTTTTAAGTAAAACAGAATGTGCTTGCGTAATTTTATTTAGAATATTAGACAGCCCGATTCTAGCCCGCGCGTTTTATTGAATTTTCCTTAATGGAAATTTCCTTTAATAATGCAAATTCCAGTAGAAAAGAAAAATTCCGGTAAAAATACCTAGTAAAACTTGAAACTTAATACCTACAATTAGTTATTACCTAACTTATGAATTTAGTGAACTTGAAAATCCTGAATATCTTACAGTGGATCTAGGATAAAGTAACAGATCAAAATAAGTAAAAATTGGTGCACACTTGATGTTTAAATAAATAACTACCAAAATTGTTGCGCAATTGAGTAACATCCGCGGTAGCTCAGTTGGTAGAGCAAAAAAAATCGTTCGTATCAGTCTGCATTGTCATCCGATGCTCCCCAAAATATTTTGTGTACTATTATCTGCACCACATTGTAAAATTTCCTTCTACCGTCTCTGCTCTAGTTTCAGTGACAAAACGCCTTAAGCTGTTTAAATATTCCACGCTATTATTCACTGCGAGACAAAACAAAGAGAAATAGTACGCTAGATTAAATCCCAGAGTCTCATACAATAAAACTAGGTAAGCTCTATCTTCTTCCTAGTTAAGGACTGCTTCCTTGGTCTAGTTGTCTAAGCTTGGAGCTTTCATTCTGCAGGGTTTGATTTTGATGACGAAGTAAACAAAAAAAATATCTTGTGTAATAATTGACGTGATATATGTACCTAAAATTCAAAAACGGTTTATGTCCAAGAAATATGACTTTAAAGAAATTTAATAAGAGCCAGATTATTAGTCACAAAATGAATGAAATAAATCACTGAATACTGACATAAGGTCCTCGTAGTACCGCTCTAGACCTAAAGCTTTTGAAAAACGGTCTGCCGCTTTCATACGGTTTTAAAACGATTTTTTGTCGAAAATATTTCAAAAGAAAGTCGACTTCTGAAGGCACGTAATTAAGAACAAAGAACTTTTTTTCGTATACAAGGATTTTATTAAAACGAGAAAATGTAGGTACGGTAGTTCTTAAGGTGTGAAACAACTTTTATGTATAGAATACATAATTAGGAACGTGTTTATGCATTCATTTGACCTTACGGGCATAAAATTTTAGGCAATCATTCATGTTTTAGATGGAAAATTTATTTTTTCGAGCCAAACGTACATGTCTGCTGTAATAAATATTAATCGACAACTTTCAGGTATTTTAATCGTTGTCTACAAAACTTTTCAAAATATCTCGATCCTTCTTAGCAGTTAGTTACCCATCAGTCCGATTGTACCTAATTACTAAAACAATGTATTTATTCCTAAAACAATGGTCAAATATTTTATCACAGTCACAGAGATGACTGAAAGTCACTTTGATCCCCTTGCACTGAAAACAAATTTTGCTCCCGAAGCATTCAACCGCTTTGGGAAATAAGACTAACAACATATTGCAGCTCCACCGAAGCAAATTCCTCCGCTTTTCCCCAAAGGAAGTGTGCCCGATACCACCCATTAAACAATAGTACCATTACGTTCCCACAGTGGGAAATGAGACAATTTGTCCACGTCCCACCCGCGCAAATAAGATGGATGGTGGTACAATACATCATACTTGCCACCGGCCCCTGTAAATAAGAAATAGAAACAAGCCAATTTGTCAATTACCGTCGAAGGATTCATTTTAACGCTTGGTTAGGGTTGAGGTAATCGAGTTTTATACGGTGTTTATTTATTTAACATTGTGTTAACTTTTTTCTGTGTGTATCTATTTCATTGTTCCCACTTCTCGGTCTTTATAACCGATTTTTTTATAGTTAAGAGGTTTTCAGATATAAAATATTATATTAACTAATATATAGGTACAATACAAGCTATACTTATTTCCGAACATAAAGTACCTATGCAATAAAATTTCCCAAATAGGGAGCTACATTGGGCGCTTTTCCACTAGACGGCACGTCAACGGCAACGGCGACGGCACGGCGAGATCACGTGACAATATCTATGGGAATCGATGACATGCCGTGACGGTGCCGTGCCGTCAAGTGGAAAAGCGTGTCATATAATTTCATTGACTTTCATACATTATCTCACCTACGATATCGTCGACGGTACCGTGCCGTCGCCGTTGCCGTTGACGTGCCGTCTAGTGGAAAAGCGCCCATTCCCTTGACCATTTCTTACAAGCAGCTTTCACGTGATTGATAAAATATCAAGTTAAATAACTTAAAATATCAATTTATTTGAAATCACATGCTGAGTTTGGAATAGCAGCGTATAGTCATGAATCGCTTGGAAACACAAATCAGCGGATTTTATCTTTATTTTGTAGAAGAAATAAGAAATCATTTATTTGCGCACGTCTTTCAACAAAAAGAAAAGTATAACAATTGTTGGTAACAGAAATTCCACATTTTGCAAGAAATTCCTTTCATATCTTCCAAATAAAACACCGTTTAGTTTCATTCTCTTCTTGACAAAAGACATGGGCTGTACAGCGCGGGACAATGCAAAAACTTTGTCGCGTCTACCCTCAACATAAAAACTTGTCCGCTCATGTTGGCCGAGAGTGAAAAAAGTTCACATCGCGGTCGTTTTATTGTACTTGTGAAAGGGATCTTCATTGCATTGCGAAATAAAGGTGTTGTTGTCTAATTAAGTTGTGCTTCCATGCTGGACTGGGAGCGATGGAAAAACATAGAATGTGCCAGCTGCATCTCCTCCCGGGCATGCTGTAAAAACCAGCTAAGGGATACGAGGGTTTCAATTATTGCAATTTAGGCGATGGGCTGACAACCCGTCACTAAAGCAATACACTACCTACATAATCATCTGTAATTAATAGCCCTCAAAACTTGTCAGACGTGGCGGGACGACCTTATTTAGGTCGTTTTCGCTCTGCCTACCCCATTTGGGATAAAGGCGTGATTTTATGTATGTATGTATGTTTTCTAATTTTATGTTTTTTATTTCGTTCGTGAGAAGTAAAGTAGGTAAAGGAGGAAAACATTTAAATTATACCGGCACATACATACACGAAATGACAATTAAAGCCCTTCCGAAATCTAATTCTAACTGAATTTCATCTTTGAAATTACTTAGGTAGGTTACGGAAATTAAAAGATTACGGCATTTTCCAGAAGGCGTATTCCACAGGATTCAAGTAATTATATAAGAACCCTACAAATAATTTCGAGATACCCTCATTAGACTTTGTTCTAAGAACAAAATGAAAGGAAAGGAAATGGCCTTAATTAGAAATTTTAGTAGGTTTTATGTTATGTTTTTTTTTTTTATATAGCCGTAGGCTCAAGATATAGTAGATTTGCTTAACTTTGTCCTCTCTCTAGAATAATAACATAAGCATAAATATGTTTATGCGTAGAAGCAGCTACAGACAGACAGAGTTACTTTGGCATTGTAATTTTATGAGGATAAAAAAGGTAGAAAAAAAGGAAACAAGCTTAAAAATCAAAAAGGTAAAGATTACCTTTGTTTTATCTTCCACTAAAACGTTAACGAAGGAAATACTTTTTTAAAGAGAATGAACGACAAACGAACCATGAACTAAGGAAGAGGCAAAAACAGCATTTTCAGTACATTACTATTATGTATTTCTGCTTTTCACGGTTTTTGCCCGAGAGGCTCGTTTACACCATTCCAGTTATGCAGATGTTGCATATTACGATTACAAGTAAGTACGAGTATGTTGTACTTGTTTTTGAATAGGTATATTTACAATTTTTTTGAAATAATGATATTATTGCCGGAGCGGGTTGTGTGATCATTAATTTTCAAATTAATAGTAAGGTGTCTTTCATTTGTAGTTACTTAAATAAGATAGATAGATAAAAATTACAAAGAAGTAAGAAAACGTCTAGTACTTATCTTGTAGAAATATTGAGGAATTTATATCAATCAAGATTAGTACGAAAGAATTTCATTAGTGATTTAAAAAGTTTATTTTACAATGTAGAATTTTCTACTGTAGCAATAAAAACGAATGAATGACCTGCTTTATTGGAGACACTCAACTGTCGTAAATTCTTATTACGGACATGATGCACTTAAAAAGACTTAAGTGAATGTAACTTCAACGTAACTGTTTAAGTAGGCACTCAAACAAAGGGTTCTTACCATGTGAGCACAAAATGATTGGCTACCTATTTGTTTCTGCCGTAGCAAAATTAAAGAAATTATGTTTTCAAGTCACACAAAGTCTTAGTCAAGTACTGTCTCGCTTATTGTAACTGGCGCCAGTACTGTCCCAGTGTGAACATTCCACAGAACATTCGAGGTAAATATGCTGCGTAAAAGGTGGCGAAATGTTCCAAGGATGTAATTAAGTCAGCAGTTTATTATCAGGACACTCTCTCTGGAGTTATAAGTATTCTTCTGAAGTCGTTGACACCTCCTTTATTCAGCGAGAAGCTGTGCAAAGGTGCTCTCCGGCTATTTTGTTAGGTAAGTACTTGTAAAACTAAGTCTGTCACAAAACTGTTTGTTTTTTTGTTTGTTCTGCAGAAAAATTGTATCATACAGTATTAAAAGAAAGGTAAAGGAAAATTCAGGGAAAGTCAGTATTTAAAAAAAAAATAAATTATGTGAAATTTCAATACCATCCAGTTTAACCTAATATTGTTTTTTTTAGCTATTCAATAAACTTCGCTAATAACTTCCTAAAAATAATTGTCTTTTCGTTTGAGTTTAAAAAAATAAAATACGGTAAATGGGAATCTGACCTCTGGTCAATAATAATAGTCATATTTCTGATAGGTATGATTTTGTCCGAGTTCATTACGTTTTTGCTCAATAAATGTTTATTTTGGTTGTGAATTTGTAGAAAGCTAAAATAACTAAATGCTTTGTTACTTATAATATGTCACAATTATTATCGCTGGCATAAAAATAACAATGTTTTTAGAAAGATATCACGGGTCATAAAAAAAGCTGCACTTGATAACTAAGTATGTCATCGTATATGTTTGTTATGTATATGTATGTATGTATATGTTATGTATATGTATATGTTTGTTAGCGATATCAACATCCAACATCCTGTTTTAAAATGATTAATTTGACCGTCGTGGTTGGTAAAAACGTCCCGCAAACTGATAAGGGTTTCAGTCAACGAAACTGAACAACTACCACCAGGTATTTTTGTCAGAAAAAAAAATTCTGTTCCGTACAAATTGTCTGATCGAGGTGGTCATTTTGTATGAAAAAGCAATTTTTTTTTTATTCCCTGAAAAAAATCCTGGTGATAGTTGTTCAGTTTCGTTGACTGGGCAACCGCTTCAGTTTGCGGGACGCTGTCCCTTACACCCCGTATATCATTCTCGTGCTCCAAAAACATCCTCAATATGCTGAACTGGGAGTGATAGAAAAACATAGAATGTGCCAGCTGCATCTCCTCCCGGGCATGCTGTAAAAATCAGCTAAGGGAATCGAGGGTTTCAGTGTATTGCAATTTAGGCGATGAGCTGACAACCCGTCACTATAGCAATATACATAATCATCATCTGTATTAGCTCTCGAAACTTGTCAGACGTGGCGGAACAACCAATGTTTAGGTTGTTTTTGCTCTGCCTACCCCATTAGGGATAAAGGCGTGATTTTATGTATGTATGTATAAATCCAAATCTACAGTCGTAGAACAATTGAAAACTGGGACGCTGAAGTTCCTATTCGAAAGATCACAATTGAAAACCACCGACGCAAAGCTACTGTCTAAGATCACAGAAAACATTTGGAATAGCTTGAACGGTTCCAATCGCCTTTGATGCTCCGGCAAGTATAATTTTCTGTCCATTGCGAAATTCCGATAGCACGGACAAAGGCTGACAAACCCGTCTAGTACAAAAGGTCAAATGAACTTTATAGAGACAAGAAAGTCAATCAATAAAGGCACCTCATAAAATGGTTGGTGAGCAAAGACCCATTTTCCTGGAGACTGGGTTTTATCTAAGAAGGTAAAAGTGTCAAATTGTAACACACTTTAAAAACTATTTCTAAGTTGTTAGCTTTTGTCTTAAACAAATATATTTACGACTGAGAACTTTCTTTACGACTGTTTTAGTGAATGCTAATTTAACATTTTGTTGTACCTACACACATACATAAAATCACGTCTTTATCCCTAATGGGGTAGGCAGAGCGAAAACGATCGAAAAGTCATTCTGACAAGTTTTGAGGGTTATTTCAGATGGTCATGTGTATTGCTATATACTGACAGGTTGTCAGCCAATTGCCTAAATTGTACATTAAAACTCCCGAATCCCTTACCAAGTTTTTACAGGATGCCCGGGAGGAGATGCAGCTGGCACATTCTATGTTTCTCTATTACTCCCAGTCCAGTATGGAAAAGATTGCTATACTTATTCTTCATTTATGTTGTTTTGTAAGTCAAAAAGCATAATACTTTTAAATAGTGTAATTCTAAACAAAATCATACTGAAACAGCATACTTGGATCTCCATGCTATCATGGCTATTGTTAAAATGCTGAGTCTGCAAATGTTTTTTGTCGCTGTATCATCTAATTGGATGTATCCGAGACCAATAAATTTGGCCTGGTTTCCAAAGGATTTTCTAAATGAGAAGAAACGATAGGGGTGAAATTTATTGCCATTATTATTAACTTTCTTAGGGCCTTCCGAAATTAGGGAGCAAGATTACAAGGTCCCAGAAGGACTTAATTGCATAACTATTAACGGATCAATTTTATCACTTTTTTTGACTATGATACGGATTTTCTAATTAGAATCTGAAATTACCATGTTTGAAAATATGCAATTACTTAACTTATTCGATTGCGTTTTTTAAATTTTTTAAGATTGTAGTCACAATAAACAACTGGTGGCACTGTTGAGCAGCAGCAAGTTAAACCTTAATAAATGGTTCTAATGACGCCCGCGTGATGTAAGTGTTTAAAAAGTATGCTGAATATTGTGAACTTATACAAAATTAATAATTCCTTTAATTTCAACGACAATTATTTTCTTTCCAACACAAATTCAACCTATCTGGATTCTTTCAGGATTTTATATAATTCAGTAAAACCACTATCATTTACATGCATCTCACATTCACAAACCAAACATACGGTGGCAGGATGACCTTTTGAATCTTCTACAAATATTACACTACTGACCTCTGCTCTATTCTAGAACCTAATTTTTACGATCTCTAGTCCGTCTTTAGTTTATTCTCTTCCATACTGGACTGGACGCGATAAAAAAACATAGAATAAGTCAGCTGCTTCTTCTCTCGGCATGCTGTACTACCAGCAGAGGGGTACGTATTGTAATTTTGGCGATGGGGTGACAACCTGTCACAAATACCGAAACACTTTTTAGTAGGCGATAATGTGCTCTGTCTACCACAAATCGGATAAAGGCGTGACCATTATTATAATGTTTAATTGTTCTTAGTTTGCAATATAGGTTGAATTATCTGAATGTCTGAAAAATAAGATGATTCCGTGCTTTGTAAGGCAAGCCAAGTCATCTCATTAGCTGTCTTTGATAATGACGGCTTTAAAATAATATGATAGAACCCTTTTATAATTTGCATAATGGGGTGCATGATAACGTTCTTTGACCCTACAACCCACACGAAATGAGAAGACTGACCTATGTAACGATAGGTCAATACGTTGAGTAATAAGTCCTGTAATCCTAGCTTAAACCGTCTTCAATATTCAAAATTCATATAAGCTTGTTTTAAAAATACACTTTTTCAAAGAATTTTGATCCAAAAGCTAATTCTTAATAATTTTAAGTGACTAGAATTTTAAAAGAAATAAATATTGCATTTTATTTTAAGGCGTCAAATCGGTGTTAAATGTTTCTTATTTAGACAAAAAGTTTACAGAAACATTAAAAGTCAAAGAATAATAGGTTTTTTTTAATATTACTCATCAATGATGAGTGAGTCATCATTTGATAAAATATAATGTTGAAGTAACTCATGCATGTACAGTAAATTAACCATAGAGTCGCTCCAAATATATTTATTTATGTAATTAAATTATACCAATTTCCTCTACTACTTATGTACTTACAACATCCTACACAGAAAAAGAACATTGCGTGCCAAAAGTTACTGGCAAATTCTTCTTTTAGTCCTTATTTGATACCCGTATTGCGTGTTCTTGATGTCAACGGTTCGGGAGTTCCGTGAGTGAGTGAACCTTTAATATTACCTAGCGAGCTTTATATTATATTAGTGAACGTGGTTCCGATCCCCCCTAAATCGTGCGAAGGGGTTAGTTTTGCGTGATTGATTTGTTTCGTATTGATTCATGATTGAGTTTTCAATGTGACGATAAAATGGGTAGAAGGAGTTTGATCGTTATTTGAAAATCAGTTTGTTGTACTTACAGTACGATACTTATTTATTTTTTTGCGATAGAATTTGCTTTTGACTCTTGTTTAGGACAATAGTGACTGAAAAGGGTCCACAATGGAACTACCCACCTATACTATTCTCACACAACGAAGAAATACAGGCATGCTGCATTGTTTCAGCAAGATTAAGGTTACACATCTGAGGCTTGAACCCCTTAAAACTGGCTTATCTATAATAACATCTTATCCTTAAAGAATACCTTCGCTATGAAATCAGCATCAAAAACTACAAAAGTGACTTATTCTAAAAATATCTCTACTATAAAGACAGAGCTGCCCATCCAAGCCGTCTTATCCTACAAAGGGGTTTGGTAATGTAGCCTTTTCTTTATCTTGCCAACGAAATGGACCTTATTACCAAGCCTTTGTTCGGGCTTGGCAGAAATATCAAATGCGTTTATAAATCAAAGATTTTATAGAAGCTTATGTTTTGAAATACTCTATGATGAGATGTCGCTAGAACTGTAATGTTAATAAGGTACCTAATGTTGTTGCCACTTTTTCAGTTGAGATAATGCAATGTCGACAATACAATGTTGTATTATCTCGACATAGATATAAGTGGGAAAGTCCCCATGTTGGGAGGACCACTCTGCGGAGATCATGCTTAATAGCTGCTCCTAAAGAATTGGAATCCGTTCCGAACCAAACAAGCCAAGCTCACAATAGCAAAACACTTGCGGAAATGTCTAGTATTATTTGTCCTGATATTTCCCATGCTTTCTACGCTTATCGGATAGACTGGAAAGTGCAGATCTTCTTTAAGGCAAACACAGTAAGCAGTAGACAATGTTGCAAGACACATTTTTACCAAGAATATGCTGAATTTTAAGACAAACTATAAACACACGGTACACGGAAAGTACCTGCTTCTATACAATCAGGTTATGTGGTACGAGTTCAACACTGTATATGGAAATTTGGAAAGAAAACGGCGCATCTTCGTGAGAACGGTGTACTTACGTGCAAAACCCCTTATGGTTCATGAATACCGAGTGACAATGCATCAAATTCTTTGTATGCTGTTTTTTGAAGGCATACCTATGTAATTGCACATAAATTGACTAAATAGGAATAACACGTTAGACATAATTTATACATGAATTAATAAAACATGGTCTGAAAAGCCCTTTTTAGTTACTTAAACTAGGTAATATAATAAAAAAAATTATGTCATTGGTTTTTTTGATTACGATATTTGATAATTATAGTTTTGTGCATGTCAGTCTCGAATATTTTTGAAGTCTTGCATTAAGTCTCAAAGATAAATTAAACTGTTTTCGGGTTTATTACTAAATGTTAAGCTCGAGAACGCTTGCAATATTCCAAAAGTAATCATAGCCCGAAGCGATATTTTACAAAGAATATTAAAGGCACGTTCACGTTTCAGCTGTCAACGGTAAAATATCCCAACTTATCTCATTCTCCATGCACGTTACCATATTAAAAACTTTAGGAAAATTCTGCTGAAAATGTATCTCATAAGGTACTTTATAGTACTTATATTATTATAACCCCGGCTTACACAGGATTATAAGTAAAGTAGGAAAAGGTTTAAGAATTCGCATTTTTAATCAAAATTTGTCGTACCACCTATTAATATTTGACAGTCGTCATATCACTCAGAAGGAATTATGACCATAATGTTTGTCTATAACCTTTTTTTTTAACTTGGAATGGGTTAGCTCTTGACTCTAGCAGCAATTGCAGCTTGAAATGCGTTATTTTGGATGTAAAAACGAAATTTGGAAATAAACAAAACAAAATCTAAAACAGTTTTCGATTTTGATTCACAAAGATTTTAAATTAATAAACTGAAATAACTCTGGCTGTAAATATTCCTTTAAAATTCGAAAGAAACAGACAAATTGCCAGCCAGTTGCACCAGCCTTTTAATAATAAGAAAAAGAAAAATCTTTTATGTTCGCCGAAGGAATGGTCGAACTACTTATTTCTACGTAGGTATTCTTTTGTTCGAACTTGGCATCCCACAGAAGCCCATTTCGGGAATCGTTCCAGCCACTCCTTAAATATGTATAAAGCTATATCTTATAAACCGTGTACAGACATAATAAAAGATACATCGTGTAACGTGTCTTTACAAGTATCGCTTAGTTGCTAGGTTGACTTTTCGTTCTAGTCAATAGCTCTGTAAAGTTTTACCTTGTTAAAATTGAGAGTTGAAGGAAAAAATTGCTAATTGAACATTATTTTTAAGATTCAACATTATTATGGATTTAATTATTTTTTTATTTAAGATTTTGCAACTTCATTTTCAGGCTTTGGTATAGTATAGGTATTTTCTTTTGTAGCACTTAACTATGTAATTATGTACTAGTAATAAAAATACGTGTAAACCTAACACCTCCACCGCACCTGCACCTCACCTACACCTCGCCTCCACCGCACCGCCGCCTCACCACTTGAGCAATTGTTTACTATAGAAATTCTGTCAAAAGTGTCAATGGGTGCGCCACTTGGGCGCCGCTTGGGCGCCTCCACCGCACCGCTTCTTGGTTCACTTGGTTTTTCCGTATGTATGTTTTAGAAATAGGTACATTAGAAAGACTCCACACCATTTACATCTAGAGAAATGTCTCACTTGGTCTCACTTGACATTTTTATCGAGAGTAATAAAATCCTAAATTCATGCGGGTCCTATCACCATCTGGCAGTTTCTCACAGTTTCCACACAAATTCCTATTCTACTCTTTTACTTTCGTATAGTGAGCGAAACTTTTACCTTTTACAGTCATTCAGTAAGTTTTTTCCTTCGGAGTTTATTACGACGTTTATAAGTGTTTTTGGAGAGCCCCTGAATACAAATTTTCGTGGGTTCAAGATAAACGCTTCTAGATAAAAATGGGAATACTCTGCGACTACCAAAAATAGAACTTTATATTTTCAAAGGTTCGTGAACTTTCTTTCGTATATACTTATGTAAAGTAACTAGTTTTTTTCAATTAAACAACAATAGCTATTCATGTAACTGTTGCATAATGAGGGATACTAGTAATAGGGGACGAGTGTGGTTTATGAAACGAGCGCAGCGAGTTTCATTAAAGTATACACGAGTGTTAAATACTAATTATGTACAGTTTCATACTATAGTTTATCTACACTCATACAACAAATTTAAATTAAAGAAAAAATAAAACAAGTAATCATTATTTCTTCTTTTCTAGTTTGCTCCAAATAGCAAGCATTTTCGTAAAAATTAAAAAAAAAAAAACTTCATTTTGTTACAGCTTTGCGATAACGAAATGAAATTTGTATGGTTCCTTAGTCACGGCTGCATCGAAAGGTATATCATTTGCTTAGCGTTTCTGATAAGTAAATGAAGGATTTACGACATGAGTGTAGATAAACATTTTTACCATGTACCTAAATGTAACGTTAACGGTATGCCATGTCTCTAAAATACACTGTTCGAAAACTTTAGGATAGTAATGGGATGATACTATTACACACATGAGGTATATTTAAATACTGTTACAAAAATCCACCTACACCTTATTAGAATCGTTCTAAACCCTATTTTATTCAGTCCAAATAAACTTCTTCGCAAAAACGGTTATTTACATTCTAAACTAGAGCGAAAATAAATTAACTTAAGTGTTTTTCTCGCTTTAAAACTGCAAACTCAGCTTCTACTCGGATAACTGGTTTGCAATTTGTGAAATGAACAACGTGGGCACTTTATCTCTTTTCAATTGAGATTGAAGTACAAAAACAAGTGATTCTGCGTGCGTATCTGGGAGAGTAGGTAATATTTTTGGATATCAGTTAGTTTTTACAATATTTGAGTATTTTTCTTAGTTGGAAATTTAGATTCCTTTTTGGTACTAACACCTATAATGTATAGCATTTAATTTATGCTTGTCTTACTTTACATTTAAAAAAAAATTAAATATGATTTATTTATCATCACAGCTAGAAAAAAATAAAAAGAAAGGTACTTGACATCAGTTATTCAAATGAGTAAAATTACAAGTATGTATGTGTACCTATAACTATACCTAACGCTTTTAAAGTCAATTTTAAATATGAATATGAGACACTATGTTCAAAGAATATAGATAGGTAGGATAGAAGTTTATTTCACAGCTGACTGGCGCGGACAAAAAAGAAAATAAAACCGTCAAAATCTAGTTTTTCTAGAATCAAGTTCCGCTTTTAGGCAGTTTCTATAAAAAACGGATAAACTTGTTTATAGACTTTTTTCAGAAGCTTTTTCGCGGCCACCTACAAAGCACCTTTGAAACAAAATAGTGTGCAAAAGATTATATTCCACTTGCCACAAACAGTGTTCGAACATTTTGTTATGCATAGAAATTTCTAGAATAACATAGCATTTGCGTGGCAGTGTCAGCTTTCTAGCCTGTAGGGAACAGGGACATACCTTGGGAAATGTGATAAACCATGCAAAGCCGGGGGCGAGTACATAGTATGGTGTGTTGTAGTGTTGTGGCAAAATTTATCGATAGGCAGTTATTAGATAAAGTCATGAAGTCATGATATTGATAGTATGATAAAATCTTTTTAAACGCTCGGAATAATTTTTAGTAATTTATGAAATTTACAGATCTATTGCAATTGTGTTTTTTTTAAAATCATAATTAAGTATACTATTATTATAATTTACTATAAGTAATAATCTAATTAATTCATTGAACTACTGGCACTGAAAGGTCTCACTAGCTCAATCATTGAACCTGTACCATTGAAATACTGGGAATAGAGGGAATTTTTCATAAGTAAACCAGTTAAATGGCTCTCACTAAAAATAAATCTCTGTTGTAGTATAATTAAATACTTAAACATTACATGTTTTTCAAAAAAAAAAAAACGTCAAAATCACAAAAAATAAATCCTTACATTGGGTTTATTTTAATGATTTAATTAATAAATGAAAGTGAATTCTATGAGGTCGATTAAGTAAATAAATACCTAGTGAAACTTTCGATTGTTTAGATACAACACTAGTCCCCTGAGGAAAATCTATCCTCTTATCTATATTTGAATAGAGCTGTTCAGTTGTGCTCACCGAGCTGTGTAAAGGATTGAAAGCCAAGAAAAAAAGAAAGAATTCTTTATACCTACCAGCTATAATACAAAAATCAATAAGAAGCTGATATTGTAGGTATCAAAACATTTTAAATGTAATTATACATAAAGTCCCCCGTATGATGCCGGGTTAGAATAGCATCACTCCATAACTTCCTGTGGGTGTCGTAAAAGGCAACCAAGGGGTAAATCCAGGGAGTGGGCAGCAGCGTTCCCTGTGAATGGAAAACTTCTACTGCGCTCACCAACCCGCCTGCCAAGCGTGGTGAGTATGGCATAATACATTACATACCCCCCCCAATTTTAGGGAGGCCCACCCAACTAGCAAAATTTTCGATATACAGCTATTTTTAGCTGTATATCAGCTGTAGAAACAGTCGCATATCTATTGTAAACAAGCTTATATCATGCGAATTTGGCCCCACTTTAATCGCTATTAGGAGATATATTAGATATATTAAAGCTCCGCTTAGGACTACCGGGAAACAAATCATTTGTATATCTGGGTCCTTCTGAGCTAGTTGGTGTTAAATCAGTGACAAAAAATCAATTGTGTCACAATTAGGAAACAGAAGGGTCGCAGCTAACGCTGATTTACAATAATTTGATTACAAATTGTTGATTGGGATTCTATAATAACACTTTTTTTGTTTTGTGCGGACTTGTGCGTGATTTGGAACTCTGACAGGATTTATTTAAATTAAAACCAATAATATTGGTAAGTATCTTTATAATTTCCTCCATCTTGAAATCCATCGGTAAAAATTGACCGTATATTTTAAGTTTTAGGTGAAATTCATATGCGCTTGCAATTTTACTGATAAATGGGTACCATATTATTACTGTATTTTTAATGCCCCCCTCGAATTAATAATATTTATTAAAATTTAAATATTTTTATTAATTAGGTATTTGCAAAGACATCTATATACAACTAATTAGAGTTAGAGGAGCTGCTAACCAGAAGATATACAACATCTCGCCGCCATTACGGTGTTTAGGGTTCCTCAGGTTCAAATTTAATAAACCTTTGATATAGTCCGGTAAATTCAATGTTCTTTCCCTTCTTCTGCGTTTATAAGACCCACGTTTCTTGTAATTACTCCATTTTTGATCCATGTTTTTGCACAAACTTGGAAAAATAAAAACTTGTGAAATAAAATATCGTCACCGTCAGCCATAAAAAAATGTTTTGCTACAATTTGATGTCAAGAAATCCAATATGCAGCAGAAAGGTGACATATACGCCCATTTTTGAATAAATATGCATCTTTTTAGCGTTATATTAGAGATAAGAAAGTTAATATATTGCCAGTGATAAATGAGAAATATATTATGCTGCATTACATCTATTGAGTGGTAATAAAGGTTCAGTTATCATCAATATAACGCAAGCGATAGTGGATATTCATATAGAGCATATCTGTGATAAAACAGCTACTGTGACATCTATTATATCACTAGTTAGCTGCAAAGGTTCTAATATAACACTGGCTATATATCAATGATAGCAGAGCCACATAAGTTCATATTTGCGTTATAGTAGTATCATGAAAACACTAATATACAACATAACTGCTCTAATTGAGGTTTTGAGTATACTATTTTACAACAGTGTTATATGTAATGTAAAAGGCAGCTATGTAAACGTTTATATCGTAGGTTATAATCCCAATTAGGCTGTATATTGTTATACAGCTATCTGGTGTCTCATATCACATATATATCACTAGCAGCCATAAGCGTTACTTATTTACAACTTTAATATCTCTATGTAGCGATAAGATCTTGCGATTTTGCACAATTTTGCTAGTTGGGCATGTCCAGCAGTGGACTGTTATGGCTGATGATAATGATGATACAAATAAAGTCACGCCTTATGGAGTAAACAGATCGTCAACACCCCTTTATTTATTTTTTGGGATATACAAGGCTACCTCTATACAGCAATAAAGGATGTTAGCTCAATGCGTAAATTTACAACACCTATGAAAACTTTAACTACCTATTCGTCACAAGCTTTTACAATATGTCCGGTAACAGAAACAGTGCAATTTTTTTATTTTTTACAATTTCAATGTCGAATAAATTAAAATTATTCATACTAAATATTTTGAATTTTCACTCCATAATCGCGAAATATTATACCTAAATTACGGCATTTATTAACAAAATAAGAAAACAATAATTAGGAATTTAAAACACGCACGCCAATAACAGAACGCTGAAATATGTGAAATAAGCTTTGAAATTCTATTCAATGTTTGAAAATGGGTTCCTATAGAAAATTTTAGCTTTGGAATAGGTATATTAACTCTAATTAACTGGATGTTCTTTTTCAACTTCTTGACACACATAATCTAAATTTAAAAAATAATTGTTGGATGTGGAAAATGGAAGTAAAATATCGGGAGATAAATAGTTAACAAAGAAATTTGATTCCTATAAGTGTTAACTTGACTAATACGACAGCTTTCAAGTCAGTTATATTATGTTCAACACCAATCAATGTCAAACAAGCTAACAATAGCTATAGTATCGAATAACAATAATAGATTGTTGGACTGTAAGCTTGTTTGTATTGGTTGATAGGAAGCAGATTTCCTGACTATTAATAGTCAGTCAGGATATTATTAACAACATGGCGTCGTACAAATTGGATGCTAATTGAACTATCAATTATAACCTAATGACGCTGAAGGATAATCTTCAATTACATGGCTATGAGTGTTTTTGTATTATAAAATCAAACACATAATAATACAGGTAAAAGGACATTTTCCCGCGAACTGCTAGTGGTCGCTTAGTCAACGAAACTGATCAACTTTCAGCTTCTTCTTTTTTCTATCGTGTCGGCAAAAACACGGGCTAAATCTTATTTAAAGCGGCTACTGTTAGTAGCCCTCTGGTTACTGTCAACTTTCACCAAGAAACACTTTCAGAAAAAAAAAAATTGACTTTCCCATGCAAAATAATCACTCCAAATAGAACATTTGGAAACTGAAATCTTCTGCTTCCTCTTTTAGTTTCTGGAAGAGAAGCAGAAGGAATTTTTTATGGCACGGGAGATTTAAATACTTCCCTCAGTTTCATTAACGATATTAATTTCCTCTCTTATACAAAAAAAACTACACAATATAAAGATATCAAATATTCCAGCTACTTAAATTGAAGCCGTTGAACGGGGAACTATGTCTTTGTGAGGAATAGTTTACGGAAATTCGAGGGTAGAAGCAAGAATTTGAACCTAATGCGAATTCGATTGTCGATTCCTCTTTTATTTTTCAACTCGTTTTGTGTCCAAATAAATTAAAAATTTGATCTGATACATAATGAATATAAATGGTATGAGTCATAGTCATTGACAACCCTTCAATTGCAGGTCAGCCATATTATTACGACGTTTTTAAAGTTCTTTGATATTTACAAAAAACGCTGCCTTTTCAGTATTTTTCTTAAAACTCTTCATAAGATTATATCAATTGCAATTTAACCCAAGGTTCAGTCTAGTAAAACACAAGGCCAGTTAATGTCTCTACATTTGATTTGATTCATAGAGCAAAATATTGTAGGGACCTTTCGGAACAAAAGTTTTCGTAAGTGAATAAAAAGAAGATATAATATTCCTTTTCTGCTCTATATCGGAAGCCTATTCGTACATATTTAAAGAGGCAGGCTCAGTGTGAGGTATTTGAAACTCTAGTACTCAGTATTCACAAGATGGAGTACCTAGTGGAATATTAAACGCAGAACAGCCGAAAACCGATAATTGTAACACTAGTTTTCCTAGTTGGAATGAGGAATTAGCTCGCGGTAAATGAGTAGATTTATATCGACTGTTGAAAGGAAAAAGGGGCTAAGCGCCATTTTGAAAACTTTACACCAGAGCGTTTCAAAGTTTTAATTTTTTGAAAAAAAATCGTAAGTCATCAGTTTATTGCTCAAATTCAATTTTGTTTGGATAATTAGATTCAAAATTCTACAGCGCTTATTTTAGTCTTTATCGTATTAACATAATTGTATTAATTTCGGATTTAGGTGTCGCTTAGGCCAAATGGCATTGATTTCTGTGCAAGGAACAACAACCTATTTACCCAAGAAATAAGAAACAGAGCAAAGAAAAAGGTTCTTAATGACTTGGTACTTATATGTTGAGCAGAGAAAAAAGTACTCAGCGACATGGTTTGTATTTTTTGGGCACAGAACAAGGGACTATGCGCCATGCTTAAAATATGTTGAGCAGAGAAAAAAGTACTAAACGACATGGTTTGTATTTTTTGGGCAAAGAACAAGGGACTAAGCGCCATGCTTAAAATATGTTGCGCAGAGACAAAAGTACTAAGCGACATGGTTTGTATTTTTTGGGGAAAGAACAATGGACTATGCGCCATGCTAAAAATATGTTGAGCAGAGAAAAAAGTACTAAGCGACATGATTTTTATTTTTTGAGCAAAGAAAAAGGAACTAATCGACTTAAATAGTTCAAAGTGAGCAAAGTAAAGGGTTCTAAATGACATACCAGTGTTTTTAAAAGCAATGTAAAAAGTACAATGCGACAAGTTAGTTTTAATTGGAACAACACAAAAAGAACTTTCCAACTAGCCATTAGGTATTTCTGTACAGAAAAAAGAATCAAATGACTATTATTATTTGATATTTGCGTGGCAAGAAGATCTTAACTTATCAACCAATACTAATTGTAGGCTCTAGGTCTCCAGCCTACGATACGGTGACCTTAACCGACTGCCTAGGGAGGTGGCCACTATGAGCGGTGATCGTAAAATCGTCATTGTCCTCTAAGAACTCCTCCACAATTGGCAGTTCCAGGTACATCTTCTCTTTGGCAACAGTCGTTGGAGGTCACAAAGTAACACTCTTTCGTAGGACAGGTCCTGGTGGCACCAGGCTGGTGCATGCAAAAAGGAGCGCCTTTTTAATATTTGTATCAAAGGCTAACCATCAAACATAAATTACGTCCTGATTTTTATACGCAAACGATCTAGCCTTGACCTCCCAATAGTTCCCAAGATGTTTGAGGAAGTCAAGGTTAACCATACTGCAGCTCTTTACGAGATGATTAGCTACTATGAGGCAAACTCGTTAAAGCCAAACTAGAGTAAAACGGAGTCTTGCGCATTCCACCTGCGCAATAATGAAGCAAAATGTAAGCTCAAAATTATGTGATATGGAGTACCTATTTTGCACGGTTGTATTTTGTGTGTTTTTCTGACTTATAAGAATATCTGTGAAAAAATGAAGAATAAAATACACACCCGGAACAGTCTATTGCGTCACCTCATTAGGTCACATGTTCTGCGGCCGACAGGGTATGCGCTCGCCTTCTCATAAGACGAATATGCTGCCCCTGCAATACAGGGCCTATATAGAGCCAGTGGATGTAGCTTTAAATGTCATTTGTCAGATTATCACTGTTTTATTAATATCGACCCTAGTAACAATGCTATGGCTGGAATAGTACCTCCGGAGGTCTACAGGGCTGTGGCTACTTCCATCGAAATGCACAACGATATCCCAAGCACGGCTACTATCTTGTGCCGCAAAGGTTGAAGAAATTAAAAAAAAACGTCAATATAAACGTCTGAGTTGACTTGCTGAGAAGAACGCCGCAACTTCTTTAAGTGTGTCACACCACTTACCACCAAACCTTTACAAGCCAGATTTAGCCTTTGGCGAGAGGAAACATCTCTGGCCATGAACTACCCAGGCTGGCCTGGAAGTCTTTAATAGACTTCGGTTTGGACATAGGTTGGAAAAAGCAAAGGGAACATATTCCGGTGAGGATTCTCAAAGAACCCCGATGTTAAACTGTGTTTGCGTCCCAGTTCAATTTCATATTGCCCGTGCCCTTATCGCTGCATGCAATGCAAGCAGCATCTTATGGTTACCAATCAAACAAAAATACAAGTTCTAAAATGTAAAATTCTGTCATGTATTCCATCGACGCGATAAAATTGAAATATTATCTGATGATTGAAAAATAAAGAATAAGTTTATCATAAAATTCGATAATTCCACTCTAATAGTGGTTAAAAGGGGGATGAAGTTGTGTTCCAATGAATATTAAATGTAATCATCATCATTCATCTTAGCCTTTGTTCCAAATTACTGGTTTTTACACAGAGCGATTCGGTTAAAGTATAAGTCTGGCGGAGTAAAACCACAAGATCATGTTGGAATTGAACAGTGGAACGGGGCTGACTGGAGCGGCAAGAAGGACAAGTAGGATAGGATAGTCTGTAAACCGGAGGCCTTACGCATAGGATGAGACACATGAGTAGGATGGGACTCGTGGACGAGGATGGTTTGGATGGGAGAGATTCTTGAGGGTAACAATACAAACAGGAAGGAAAGGGAACCGGGGGATTTGTTGCAATCAAGACAAGACAAAACAGGAGACAGAAGGGATGAAAATCATGGAAATGGATGGTTGAAAGGAATTGAGTAACAAATATACACACTAGGTAAGAAGGGACCGGAATGGATCTCGTAAAGCAAAAAGCACCCGAGGGACCAGAGAGATGAGATGGACCAGGTAGATGCGAATAATGAGATACGTGAAGGATGAGAGGTAAAAGATAGATGTGATTGTCAAGAGGGACGAGAGGAATAGGGGGAATGATTTCTTGAGAGACACGAGTGACGTAAGGGGCGGTAGAAACATGATGCATATGAAGGGCGAGAGATACTCAAGGGAAGGAGAGTCACCAGATGAAGATCGACATACATACATAAATCACACCTTTATCCCTAATGGAGTAGGCAGAGCATCAACGACCTAAAAAAGGTCGTTCCCCCACGTCCGACAAGTTTTGAGGATTAATTCAGACATATCTGTATATTGCTGTAGTAACAGGTTGTCAGCCCATCGTCTAAATTACAATACACTGAAACCCCTGAATCCCTTAGCTGAGCATGCCTTGGAGGAGATGCAGCTAGCACATTCTATGTTTTTCTGTCGCTCCCAGTTCAGTATGGAAATATCACGCAGATCGACAAAAGTAACAAAACTGCGAGGGACGGTAGGGACGGTATTTGCTAGGTAGAAAATTATATATTCAACCTGTAGATAAGATTGAAATAATTCTAATATTTTATTCGATTAATTAACTTCATGAATAGACGTATTAAAAATGATAAAAAGAAGTGATAAATTTTAGCAGCATAACTATTTGTCAATTACATTTTTTATAAAAGATCTAAGCAACATGTTTCTTTTTCCATAAACTGTTGTGAAAGGGACTAAATTACGATTTTTAGGCAAAAATTTCTGAGTAAAAAAGAACTAAACGGTCCCAAATTCAAACAGAATACGAGAAAAAAGAAGTTAAGCACAACCCTTGACTAAAACTAGGTAAAGAATAAAGCACTTTACGACATCATTTTAAAAATAAGGGCAAAGATAAAAGTACTGAGAGCCATTGTTTTTATACATCGGGCAAAGATAACGGTACTAAGCGCCGCTGTCTTTATGATTTGGGCAAAGAAAATAGAACTAACCGACCGACATTGAAGCAAAGGGGTAAAGAAAAAAGAACTAAATGCCAATAGTTTAAGAAAAAGGGTAAAGAAAAAAGTTCCAAGCGCCATCGTTTGTCAAAGCGGGGCAAGTAAAAAGGTACTAAGCGCCACTGTCTTTATGATTTGGGCAGAGAAAATAGAACTTACCGACCGACATTGAAGCAAAGGGGTAAAGAAAAAAGTTGCAAACGCCATCGATTGTCAAGGCGGGGCAAGTAAAAAGGCATCAAGCTCCATCGATTTTCAAGTTCGAATAAAGATAAATGACTTAAAAACAAATTATTCCAAAATGAGTTTTGGTTTGGGGTTCAAGCGCCACAAGTTAAATTTTTGCAAAAACGTCATGTCGCTTAGGCCCCTGTAATCAGAAACGAGCCCTAAATTTTGGGGGGTACTAAGCGACATAAAAGTCGTCAGATCGAAGCGAAACCCAGCTCAAACGACGCAGAAAAATTCGCTGATTCCGAATATGTAAAAAAGTCATTTTGCTCGGAGGTGTCGCTTAGCCCCTTTTTCCTTTCAACAGTCGATATCTTTCCTTGGGGGGGAAATAAACAAGTCTAATATCATAAAAATACTTAAATAAATATAAAAAATCAAATTATGTAGGTTCATAAGATACAATAAATTTCAGTTGAGTCCATGTAAATACTAGATTACTTCGGTAGTTCAGTTTTATTGGCAGAGCGATGGAACGACATCCCAAAGATCGCAGGTTCGAATCCTTGCCCGAGGAAAATTTTTCATCCTTACTTTTTAAATAATATACCAACTAATAAAAGAAAATAGACCTCTACATGTAAAATCTCCAAACAAAAATCTGATATACGTTTCAAAACTTAACAGCACAGTTAATCTAAATACCCCTAAATGCACTTACAAAATGCAAAAAAACCTCCGCCGGCCATTACCGAAATGGGCTTTTATGTATGAAAAATCGTGTAAAAAATCCACCGCATTGTGTAAAGGATTTTCAGAAAATTCGGGCGCTACGAAGCACGGACGCCGTAAATTAAAGTTATGACGCTTGAACCGTTATATCTGCTGTTCGACTTCCATGACCTACAGTGCAGTTTGTGTTATGAGAGTATTCATTGTTTAGAGGTTGTAAATATAGCTGGTCGAAATGATTTTTCAAAACTTTATGAAGAAACGATAATTAAATTGAATTTAAAATTGTATAGATTCTGCTGTGTTATTTACATTGTTTGTCGTAAGCAAAAAGAAAGTCTTGATTAATACCTATCTAGAGATTTTTCTTGACGTCTATAGTCTGCAGCCGACGTTTTTTTTAGCTAAAACTATGACACCAAAATTCTGAAAAGTTTTCAGGAAATGCAGGTGAAATCGTGAAGCACAGTAGCTACGAACGTTACTTTTCAATTTTTTTCGTTCATTTACTTTTAGCTTTAGTTCCAGGTGTGTGTAACTGAAACAGAGTCAACGATGAAACGAACATACTCAGAAGTCTTTTAGCCAATGTCACTACAAACAAGCACCTACCTATAGTTTTGTTCCTTGCTCAAACGGGGTGTTTGGAGGAGGTGTGTGTTCTATTCTGTAGCAAAAAAAAAACGGCTAAAACTACGACCTCAACAAAGTGAAAAGTTTTCAGGAAATCCAGGTAAAATTTTAAAGTGCAGTGGCTACGTAGCTTTTTCTTTTCAGTTTTCACCACAGGTGTAACCAAAACGAAATTCACGATGAAACATAAGCTCTCCAAGAATTTATTTTTTTCTTTCCTAAGACATAATTAAACATTATTCTATTTTTTTTAAATGTGCTCATGCATGCCACAAGAATGTCACGATCATTTCATTCCACTGACTTTTTACAGCATGCCCGGGAGGAGATGCAGCTGGCACATTCTGTGTTTTTCTATCACTCCCAGTCCAGCATGGAAGTTGAACTCATAAAGCCAAGACCTTTAATAAACTAGGCACGTACTATGTCGGACATGAAGCAGATTTATGTAACTTGATATAAATATTCATCGTTGCATGCCACAAGAATGTCACGATCATTTTATTCTATCTTTTTAATTTAATTTAAAAACGAATTTCCTAGTAATACGATCATTTATATGGCTCGTTTTATACACACCTACGATACGCAAGAGAATGTAAACGTGTGAAATAGTACTTATAATACTTTATAATCATTCTTTGATAATACGTTGCAACTATTTTTTGTCAAACATTCATATCTAGCTACCATTTATTCATTTATATAATATGTATTAGTCTATTTTAATAAATTATACGTGTATTAGTATTACTGTAATTAACGTAATTTCGTTTATTATGTCTGTTCCCGTAAAATTCCCTTCTTTCATCCCCATTAGGTTGGCTGGAAGAGATCTCTTATAGAGATAAGGTTGCCTATTGTTTTAATTTTAAGTTTAATTGTATGTTTAATTCTTAAAACAATAAAGAATATAATAATAAAGCATTCATAGGTTTTCACCAAAATGCGTTTTGCACAAAAATATGAAACGTTTTTGAAAAGTCAGACAAATCCGATAAGTAACTCGCTGTATCTCGTTTGTTAGAGTTTTCAGACAAAACGAAAAATGGCCGGAATGTGTTCTCGTAAAACAGAGTTATGACGTTCGAACGCTCGCATTTGTTGCTACATGCCACGACCTACTGGCAACATAGGAATATTGATTGTAAAAACAAAATAGAAAAGAAAAATAATAAAATTTGAAATAGGAACGTATGACATATTTAAAAAGCGATTTTATTTTAAAACGGTAGAGTTTCATGACACGAGCTAATTTATTGGCAGCATAGGAGTTAGAAGTATTGATTGTAAAAGCCTTGTGCCGGGTGGAAAGGCCGTGCGTTGAACAAAACAAAAAGAAAATACAAATTAAAGATTTTGAAAAAGGGACGTCAAATATTTTACAAGTTGATTTGTGATATAGCATGACCACTAACTAAAAAGACCTGAAGAGAGAAAGACCGAGAAAGAAGAAGAAAAGGACTTATGAACTTCCTATAAGCCCTTCTCTATTGTACCTCTATTGCAGGTCTTTGTATAAGAAGGAGAAAGAATGTTAAAACAAAGTCCTGGAAGTTACAGTAAAAATGGAAAAGGAAAAAAAAAATATTAACCTAAAGTAGGAACTTCATTTTGCAGAACAAAAGAGACTCTAACTAAGTAGTTGTAATACCCATTGAAGTATTAGACGACCCACTGAAAGCATAGAACTATAAAATTAATAATAAACTGCTAGCATGACTAGATTTTTCTACAGCAAATTCCAATTTTTTACGACTTATATTTTTTTTATAAGTATTTTTAATTTTAAAGTTGAAGCAAGAAAAAGATCACAAACTAGCAAGTTTCTGCTTATATTAATAGGAATCCGTTCCACTGTTCTTTTGCAATAGATGCCCGGCTTCTTACATCTTAATATCTATCACTGTGACGTAGCGCCATCTACCGTCATTTCACAAGAACACAATATTTAGATTTCCTGCAAAATTCACAATACTTTGTGTTGTACAGTTTAGAATACGGCGCCAGATGACAAATAATATTAACATACATACATAAAACCACGCCTTTATCCCTAATGGGGTAATCAGAGCAAAACCTTTTACTTTTTACGAGTTTTTATTATTAAAAAAATAAGACTATGTGATATTATGTGCTCATTATAATGAACATGGTCTGTGTAACTGACGAGTTATTCTATATTTCACAATGACTTATTAGGTAACAGAGTTATGAATATTTATTTTTTGCCAAAGACACGCAAAAAAAAGGCAGTTTACAAAAAAATATTTTTTTACACATAAAAAAATTTACATATGCGATCAAAGCTACAAATAAATTTAAGCTTTTCCTCGACACACTATAACAGGATTCCAGTTCCAAAAAAGTATAAAAAAGTCTTATCATTCTCTCTGCGTGAACCCGCAGAAGTTATAAAATTTCTTTAGCAACTGTTAACTCGGCAAAATTTTTATGTCCTGACTTTATTATTGGAAGGCAGTTATTCCCAGTCCGTTTGATTTTGCGATCTGATACATAAATGTACAAATCGTTGAATTAAAAAAAAAACAATTGTCATTATCATAATGTTCTAAATATAGACTCTTTTTTTTGCAAGGAGTTTCTCCTTTTATTTGTAAATATTTAGTTTAGGTTGACTGGAGCAGAGTCGTGACCGAGGTTGAGTCGATAATGTAGCACGAGAATTCCCATACACAGTAGGTAGATACAGCAATCTGCTTCACAGCATACTTTTGGTCAGTGCCTAGCCTACCACCGTTTTAGAAATATTTTTAAACTAGTCTGGTTAGCCAACTAGCCACTGGTGGCGTTGCCCAGGGTAAACACAAAACCCTAAAAATGATTTATTGTTTATAATAATTTATGGATTACATTTTTTCAGACTCTATATATAACAGAGCAAACTATTTAAACAAAATTTAATATGAAATTGAATACGCAATATTTTGTATTTTTTGCTAAGTAGCATCTAAATATAAATAACAGAGCGAACTATTTAAACAAAATTTAACATGAAATTCAATACGCAATATTTTGTATTTTGTGCTAAAATCTAAATCATATTTTAAAATCACTTAATTTTAAAGTCGTTCACCTAAAATACCAAGAAAAGTTTTTATATTTAAATGTGTCCGTAAAATATTCCTTACCTCCAATTTCACTTCAGAAGCGAAGACAAAATCTTCAAGATAAATAAAACTGTGACAAAACAGACGACTGAAAAGGTTCACAATTAAAAATTGTTGTAAACTTGTTTAATTTATCACCGTCCTATTTAATCCAACGTCACTTAGTAGCACTTTAGAAAAGAAAAGAAAAACACTTTTCAAGATTACAAACAAAAGAGTTTCGTCACTTCGTCAACTTTCAAATTTGGAATAAAAAAGAAAACACTCCTCCAACTTGAAAAAAGAATTTATATTTCTTATTCGAAAGAAACGAACTCGCGTTCAAAAATGGAACTCGTTCGAAAGTGTGTCGTATCGGGAGGTTGCCGACGAGTGTGCGTCTCGCCAGCAAGTCTACCACTGCGTCGGGAGAGTGGTAACGCGCGTGCGTTACTTTACGCCACCGCTTTGCACTCGTGATACATTTCTGCTTCAATTAATCCCGGCTCGGTACTCAATTACACCTACGATTGCTGCTCTGGTGCTAGAATTAAATTGTTGAACACAGCTACTAAAAACCTATAAAACATTTGGACTTGGCGAAGGAAGCTAGAACCGCAGCTAAACACTTTAGGATTTAAAAGTTCAGTTAAATATACGTCTTTGTTTGGGGTCCAGGGTTCGATTTAAAAACTAGATTTGGCGTAAGCAGATTAGAATTTTATTTTTGTGTATGATATTATTATTATTTAAAGTTAGGTTTCAGTAGGTATTATTATGTCAGACAAATTAATTTCAGATCAATTTTACAGGATAAGGTATGCGACCTTCTGATTTCTTACCATATATAGCCTTTTAGTACGAACTTTCCGCTGTTGATGAATTTTAATATAAAAGGCAAAGGTATGTTGAATATATTATAGCCTCAACTGCACAGTGCTCGGTATTCTGTCAAAAATCAGGCAATACTTCACACAGCTTTCAAAATTTTACCAAGATCAAGTCCGAACGTGCACTATGCATATTTAGTTGCCTCGACTTTGGGATGGATCTGCCAAATATCAGCTGGTAGCTAAGGCTGGTAGCTTTAGAAATGTTTGACATGCGCACCAAATATTTTGCAGTATTGCACACACTGTTAGGTACCTATATTATTCATATAGGTGTCATATTGAATATTTGACACGGCTTACTTGTAAATATTCAATATGAATAACACTTGTTTATCGTTTAATAATAATATAGGTGTCATGTATTTGTCCTAGCTATCTTCATTGTTTTTGTTTTTCATCCTGAACGTATGAAAGCTAAATTATCCCTGATTCGGACGAAAAGTACAGAATTACATGAACATACTAAACCCTGATCAATTCACACCGGAAAGCGACGAGACGCGACGATGCGCGCATATTTCGAGAGCGTAATTGATTGAACTTTATTTTACTATGCAAAAAGACAGACATTTTATTGTCAGAACTCGTAAATTCCTCGCGGTGCGCTGCCTAATTCAGCCTGTCACTTCTCGGTACAACGAGATGCATCTTCAAGCAGCTTCATGTCACGTCGCGACCCTTATTCACAGTGAACCTATCACGCATACCTTTGTATGTTTTGGCACTTAAAAGCACAAAGAAAGCACTCGCACAAAAATAAAGAACAATTTTCCTAACCCTTCGATTGAATTCCGTGTATTTCCACAATTTCCTCGATATATTTTTGACCTCTATCCGGACGTGTGATAAAGGGATATTAATATGATTGGACCCTAAAAAAATCATGGCTGAATGGACCAATCGCGGTCGGCCTTCACGCTCTGTTTGCTCTTGCCGTTACACCGAAATCTTTTTTTCTTTTCAGTTATAAAGAATCGGGGCTCATCGTAAGAGTTTATAGGAGGTCGCGGTCTAACGGAATAGTCATATTTTATGGGCAGTTTGGGTGGAAATTTTTGACCCTTCATTATGAGAGAGTGATTTTTATAAAGATAAGGTCTTAAAAAGACTTTTGGTATTATTTTACTACAGGAAAATTTTCTGGATTTTCTATAAGACTATGTATAAAATTTTTAATGAAGGTCCCTTTCATTTACTTTATAAAATGTTTGTTGTTATGTTGGTACCAGTAAATTTTCAGACAGACAGATTAACCTTTCAGACCGAATGCAGAAGCAAAAAAACTTTAACACGACATAAACTTAGAGGTTGGCTAGTTTTGCACTTAACTTCTACCTGATAAATATAATATAGCCGTCAAAAGGACATAAAAATTATCTAACACACTTTAATAGAGCGCTGGGTAATATCTCTTTTAATGATAACCCTTAAATTATATTTCATTTTGGAACCCTTTGAAGTTAAAAGCTGCAAAAAAGTTTTACGATTAGATGACCCAAAAAAACTATCTATATTTTTTGAAAAATAATTAAATGGGTACCTACTCAAAATTATTTGAGTAGGTTAGATGATTAAGCATCATCGGTAATTTTGAATTTTATGTAAAATAGTATTTTTGATAAGTTAGAGTGTGTTTTAGTTTCTTTAAAATAGGTACGCTTTATATAAGTAAGAGATCTAATCACTTGTGTCTGAGATGTCAAAATGTAAGCTAAAATTACCATGAGCGTTTTTAATACTTCTCTATGCGATACAAACCATTTATAACGTTTTCAAATTGTCTTAGCTGGCGACGCCAATAGCGGGCTCATTAGAATATTCTAGAAGCTTCCCAGGCAATATATTAGATTTCCCACCCCCTCCGTCAATAAAATCTGAATAATAACACTAGAATTTAAATAAAGATGCCTTTATAGAAACTAGGACAGTCATTTTCTTGGGTATGAATGGAATAAATACGGTTCTCCGTGGTTTGTATTATTTTTGTTAATACTACAAAAAAAGTCAAAACTTTTAGCTACTGTTTCAGACTGCATATTTTGACACGTAGAAAGCTAACGGCGTAATAACGGTTTTAAATTAACTACCTATACATCGAAGGCCAATGCAATAGTTCGAAAACTGAGAAATCAGAGTCTATCAGGTTGGTCTTGGTGGATAGATACTGTTAGATGAAGAAAATCAATCGTCGAGGAACAACACCATCTGTCGCGCAATATTGGCACATCACTAGTTTCTTTTAATACAGCTATGCGCTCCCGCGTTTTCCAAAGTTGATTTGTGAATATTGAAAACTTGTATTAATTATATTTTTCTAAGTAAGAAATTGTGTTTAACAGTACACAACAAAAATAGAAAGACACTATGATGTATGCTCATATACAGTACTAGCTTTCCGCCCCGCGGTTTCACCCGCAGCTAAGAGTTTTCCCGAGGGATTGAGTTTCCGCGCTGTTCCTACCTTTAAAATTGACGGAATTTCAATACAAACTTCCATCCCCTATTTAACCCCCTTAGGGGTGGAAAATACAAAAACGCTGAAACAAGTGTTCATTATTTTTAAATCTTTAGCCCAAAAACAAAATTGGAAGATCCTGCCACCAAAATTGACGGAATTTCCATACAAACTTCCTTCCCCTATTTAACCCTCTTAGGGGTAAAAAATGCAAAAATGCTGAAACACGTATAAATTATTTTTTAATCATTAGCCTAAATACAAAATTTGAAGATCCTACCTTCAAAATTGACGGTCTTTCATACAAACTTCAACCCCCCTTTTTACCCGTTTAGGGAGGGAAAATCCGGAAATCCTTTCTTAGTGGCAGGTTACGTTATAAGAGGAACTTGCTCCTTTAGTAGTTTAGGCTCTGCGTTGATGAATCAGTCAATCAGTCAGTAAGGACAAACGATTTTATAAGTATAGATTTATTTAGTAAGAATAATATCTACAAAATAAAAGATTTCAAACGAACTAATTTATCGTTATTTATCTACTTTATTTGTCTTAAACCAGAATCTAGACTTCAACCGGATTTCTTGATAATAAAACGTATCATGAACCGAAGTAAATAATTCTGTTTATGTAACTGGATCAGGATCAAAATGAACTTTATTTTATTATCTTTTATTAGCATTGGCAGGGCTTGAAGCAATCCTTTTTGATTGGCTCTGAGTTCAGTACGAATGCGAAGGTTTTATTTATTTTTAAATCTAATAAGTCACTTCAGAAATACAATGGAAAGAACTTCTTTCTTCTTCTTTTTCTTTTGGTTGAATCGCAGAAAATTCTGATGTACTAGAGTTTATCAGAATTTTCTGCGAATCGACCAAATCAAATAGTTTTTAAAGTGCTCTATAAATTTTTGACATAGTTTTTGTTACATCACAATATTATGACAATGTCCATTATTTGACAAGCGTCTACAGAAACCCATTTCAGATGAAGAAAAAAAAAAATAAGCGATTCATTGCTACACACTCAACTTGCTTTGTATGTTAGACAATTGGTAATAACAATATTACTTCCCAAAAAACTCTAATGTACAAACAGAAAGCTTTCCCCCCAGCAAAAAAACAATAATTACCTACAGCATGTCCCAATATTTCCCCTCTGACAAATCATCGAGTTTTTCTTCCAATTCCTACCTACATTTAGCCACATTTAGCCTCATTGGGTCGCCTCACTCACGCAAAGAGTCGATTCATAAAAACGAGTGACTGCTCTCGGGCTTAGTCAAGATAGGAAGATGGATTCCATTTCGGTAATTGGAAAATATGGTTATTGCCTGAACGTCAGCACGCCACGGATGTTGGGAATGTTTCATTTGGAAAATTTTCGGTGAAACGATTTGAATTGTTAAACGTCTGCAACGATGGTTTTTTTTATTGGGTAAGGGTTCTTTGGTCTTTCTGAGGATATTTTTTAAAGGGTGAGGTTTTTATATTAAAAAAGAGAAAAGATCAATTGTATTTGTGAATTTACATAGCGAAGCCAAGCAAAATGAGGATACTACATTAGAGTGATCCACATCGAACAGTCACGCTATGGGCTTTCCTGTGGTTATCTAAACAGATGCCCCAATAAAAAATATATAGGCCCAACAAGAAGCACTTCGGCGGTTCTTACAACGTCAAGTATCTTGTCTCGGTAATCGTAAGGATTCTAGGTAAAGTCAGTTTCCAACCTTTGGCTTAGACTAGAAATTAGAGTCAAAAATGCACACATCTATTTAAAAAAGTATACTTATTAAAGTTTATAACACAGTTTATAGCATCATAAAATCTAAACTTACAAGCACAGAATGTATGTAACACTGTTTCCAATGCACACAGACCAACAAAACCATACAAACAAAATTCTTGTCCACGTTTGCAAATACTCCCGACGGATGCACTTCCATTACCAAACCCTAAGTTTAAACAAACAAACAAACAAACAAACAAGAACACAGTCGACAACTCAGCGTTGTTTTGGATTATGTTGAATGCGTTTACGGAGTCATGTGAACCGCTTAGAATTTCGAACTGCAATTCGAATAACCAACTGATAGGAGTTGCTCAGTCAACAAAACTGAACAATCTTTTACACAAAGTTCTTTCAGGAAGGTGCCTCCTATGAATTTGTCTGATCAAGGTGGTATTAATTTTGAATTTGGTGTGTGATGAGTAATTTTTTTTTATATATCCTAGTGAAAGTTGTTCAGTTTCGTTGACTGAGCAACTCCCTATTATAAAATCCACTGATGGTGCTGATGTAAGCAAAACTAGTTGCCTTTACCTCTTTAATGAAGTTTTATAAAACGGTGACACTCATAATTTATTGTTGAATTAATAATAATGTCAAACGAAAAGGCTTGCTCATGCAAAACTGCAAAGCCATTTTGAGTAATTGGCTACTTTCCAACTAGTCAAATCAGCAACTTTTTATGAAATGTCAGAAACGCTTTTTTGTATGAAAATGTAAATTATGACGTCACATTTTAGTAAATATTGACTAATCAAATCAATAACTTATATACTTTTAATTCGATTGTTAAAATCTAAATGTGCATTTTTTTTTTATGATGAATGAAATCCACAATATTTTTAGCTATTAGTTTTAAGTATAAACATTGTGAATTTTTTAAGTTACCCAGTCAAGTCAAGTACCCAATTGTCAAACTCTCCCCAAAAGTTACCTTTCCCCACAGCTGGTTCTAAATCCATCCCATTATCGAAGGCAATGTAAACTTTACCGAACACCATCGACCACGATCCTCAATGTTTGCATATAGATGCAGTCCGATCATAACTAACCAGCTTTGTATTGCGTATGTATGGGTCATGTAAGTAGGTCATAATATGTATGGCCCATTTGGTTTTATTGGTCATTGGGTCAAATATATTTTTATTGGGCATTTGATCATTAGAATTGCTCTATGTCAAACAATTTATCTAAGTAGTTCATGCAAATCTGTAAAAACATGAACGCTATACACTATAACTCGCTTCAAAACCAGCAGCTGGTCCCAAATTTATCCCATTTATCTGAGGCAATGTGAACTTTACCGAAAACCAGCGACCGCGATCCTATCCTCAATGTTTGCATGTCAGATTAAGTCATAACTGAATAGTCGCACTCTGCTTTGCATTGCTCGAACAGGACTCATGACGCGGCTTTTCGAAGTGAAGAGTTATTTAGTCCAGTTAACAAAAGGGTGAATGTTACTTACTAAGCTTAAAGGCACTGTTGTAGAGTAAACCAATATTATTGTCACCAAATTTGTTTATGTTAAACAATTTATGAACATAAATCCCTTTCTTATATTTATCTTCTTTTTCTTCTGCCTGTTGTCACCCATTGTCGGGTATAAATAGGACTCTTCATACGTTTCAAGTAGTAAATAAAAAGTAAATGATAACGAAATGTTCATGAATTTGTATACAAACGCAGAAAACAAATCAAATAGCCAGACTTATGTCATGACAATCCTTTGAGAAAACAAAATAATAGAATATTAGTATTAGGTGTAACAGCAGTTTAATTTTAAATTCAAGTGAAAAGCCGTACCTACATATATTTTGATAATTTAAAGTGGTAACTAAGTTATATACGAACTGAGTTTTATTTAAGACGATTAAATAATATTTTTTTCAATTTTAAAATTTTGTAATTTTTGGTGCAATAAGTTCACCTGCACCTTCCAATAGTATTATTTTTAAATTCACTGGACTGTAAACCATAACTTGCGTTGCATTATTGGAACTTCTGATTGTGATTGATTGAATCAGAGTCAATTCCATTGGATCTGCTGGATTAGTTTTGCTGGCGTCTTGTGTGGTTTGATCTATGCAATTAATTTTGCTTTGCACTAAAGATTAGTTTAATAACGTATGAAAGAAAGATATTTCTCATTATTTTTCCCTTTGTGTATTGGTCAGCAAATTCTTTTATTTAAAATGAGAAAAATCCAGTTTAATAAACAATTTTTAATGCACAAATAAAACTTGTACACATTATCACAACAGCTCGTCCCAGCTATAAAAAAGAAGGCAGTTTTATTTCACATTAAAACATCGTAACACTTACAACCTTACCTTTTAAAACAGGAGTTTATAGCTCTTGAATAAAACATGGTTCAAATAGTACTACATATTTCATAAAGCGACTCTTAAGTATACTGGACTGGCAACGATAAGAAAATAAAGAATGTACCGGACTATTGTGTCTCTATTAAAATGTTGTCTTTGTATTGCAATTTAAATAAAGTAAAAAATAAACAAATTTGTGCTATTCATGAGCGTGTAGTCGAGTTTGTCTCATCAGCTCCCCTACCATCGAACATATATACTCTGTTCATTATTAAAAAATATTTTTTGCAATACTAAATGAGCGTTTTAGTATGGCAAAAATTATTTTTTAATAATGAACAGAGTATAGACGCACCTCATGATACTATCCATACCTAGTTGATATCCCATCATTCCGAACTAAGCGCTCATCATCATCATCATCTTTCATAACGCGCTCAACTAAAGAGTGGATCACACTCCCCTCGTCTGTGTTTCCGAACGCATACAACCCTCAACTCTTTGAAATTAGAGTGAACTGGCATCTTCTGGGTGAGCTTGCTCCAGTTTTTTTCAGTGTTTTTAATTTACTCATTTTATTAATGTACAATTTGTAAATTATTATAGTATATTATAGTATGGTAGTGGTCAGCCTTTACAAATAACAGATCATAAATGGCAACCTTTACTTCATCAAATCAAACCTACGACCTATGACGGAGGTCATGGTTCAGACCACTAGACAACGGAGGCATTAAGTTCATAATTATCCTTTCCAAAAACCATCTTTGTTGTAAGACAATCAGGTGATTCACTTTGCATTCTAACTTAATTTATGAAAATAAACTGACGACTCAGGCTCACACGAGTAAACCACAGAGGCAGCTCAAATAACACTATATAATTTTGCAAGAGCCTATTGAGCAACAGTGCTTAATAAGCACTTTAATCTCAGCTTAAGTCTAAGCTTACAAAGGAAGATTGGAAAAGTTTTTTTCTTGTGAGAGTCCAATTAAAGTTGTTAAAAACAATTTCCTTAGTATATGCACCATAAAGTAAGGACGGACGTTTTTTTAATTTAATTGGTATTGAAGCCGAGCAAGATTGCAAAACTTCTTTTGAAGAAGCATAGGTACGTTATGTAAAATCACGACCGTATCCCAAAGTGAAAACAGCTACGCCTTATTGAGAAAAGGACTCAAAATTATAGAGTCCAATGTGGAATCTCGACGCCCGCAATCTCGACGCTCGGAATCTCGACTGATCTCGAAACACGCTATCTCGACCCACGGAATCTCGACTGATCTCGAAAAACGCTATCTCGACGCACGGAATCTCGAAAAAGGAAATATTGACGCCCTGAATCTCAACAAACGAAAAATCGAAAAAACAAATGTATGCTGGAAAAACAAATGAACGCTGCATAATCAAATGAATGATGTCGATTATTATAGGTAAAAAATCTGTTACATTCATGTGTTTTACCGTAATTCATTTGTTTTATATACCTAACTACGATACAGAACCTGTAACTGGCATTGCAATCATGAAAATAATAAGCTGAAGGCAGAAGAATTTCTGACAAAGAATATTATTGCCAAAGAATAAATAATTCTACTTTTTATGGAAGAAAAGCTGCAAGTTTTGATTTAATTACAGGTAGTTTTACATAGTGCCGATTCTAGTGCAAAACCCTAAATAAGGTAGTACCTACAGTTACCACAAAACTATTTAAGCTTGGACAGCGCAAGATTGTAAGTTTCTGGTTGGGTCACTAGACTACAGTCAAGGAAATGTAGCAGTAAAAAAATTCATACAAATAAAAAAAAAAAACGTACTTGAAACTGTTAAATTATACAACGGATGTTTTTTTATTTGCGATATAGTTATCAAGTTTCGGAATCGAATCTACGAACTTTGGAGGCTTGGACCATTAGACCCCTGACTAAGTGTAGCTCTTGTCTTGTCCCCACTTGACTTGAAGATAGAGCAATCTGTCTCAAAGCTTTAAATTACGCAAGCGTTTCCAAATAAAGTCAGAACATACAAATACTGTGGGTAGGTAAGTAAGGCCCGTATTTATAATCAGCTCTCAAGATTGACAGCGAGTTTGAGTCCGTTTCAGAAATGTCATTTCAGTACAAAACGGCCTGTCAAATCCATACTTAATATTGCTCTCAATCTTGAGATCGCTTTATATATAAATACGAGCCTTAGTAGTAGTACAAGCCAGGTGACGCGTCTCGGAACCTAGCTACAACCACTTAAGTAGGAGCATTCTACATGCAAGGTCCACTTGGACTGCTTATTACGGTACGGGCGCCTTCTGTAGTAAGTGATCATTTTGAGGATACCTCTGAGGTGTTTTACTGCGCATTTTACTTTTACTGTGGCTAAACCGGGAACTTGAACTCCTGAACTGCTGAGCTCGAGTCATTTAAGACAAATTTATAGATGCGGTCCTCGGGGATTTGAATTTTCACGTCTCCGCAGTATCTAAAATGTTTAGGACAGCTTTTTCTTATTTTCTAGTCCATGTAGCCGTAGACTTAGTGGCGTAAGACCCTTGTCACATGCTTTAGATTTTAAAGGCTCCATTTTCACATCTACAGGATTCTTAGATGCTATACGTTTCATGCTACGGTCCGTTATGTACACTTCTATAATATTAGGTACCTATTTATTATAATTTAGGACGCACTATTCCTAATTCTAATTCTTAGTAGCGCTGTTACTTTCTTAACTTTGACATAAGAACATGACATTGACATTCCTAATCTGACATAAGACTGCTTAAATGACCTAAAATTAGTGAGCATGCTCTATGATCAGTCTTCATTTAAACCGCCGTACGTCAGATTAGGAATGTCAAAGTCGCGTGTTAATTTGCTATTCTGTTCTTATCAACTGTCAAAGTTAAGAAAGTGACAGCGCTACTAAGAATTAGAAGTAGGAATAGTGCGTCCTGAATTAGCGTCAATATTACTTAAATAATAATTGCAATTGCACCACCATATCTCTGCTGGTGAAAATTATTCACACTTTACAGAGATAGTACAAAAGGTATCTGATTATGATCCATTGGACAGTGAAACTGTAAGGAAAATATTAGGTATAGCTGCAGTAGGTTTGCTACTAAACGACATAGTACTAAGGATCGACAAATTCGACGTTGAAGGAAAAAATACCTAAATAAAATAAATCTCCGATATTTTCGCCATACAACACGTGTGTGAAATAGGCTCCGACGCGTAAAGCAAAATTTCTTTAAGCGGATTTTCCATTTCACCTAATAAAACTCATAGGAATACACTCCCAATCCCACGTGCATGGCTTTTTATTTCTTCCTTATCAGGGAAAATTTAATTTCCTCTCCATATTTTCTACCTTGTACGGTTTCCTGCAGTAGAAACACTTTGAAGTCGAGCTAAATTTTAATGTGAATGTGTTTTTTTTTTTCGTTGTACTTAGTTTTTTGCTACGAGAGTGCCCTGCCATCTCCTAATCTGCATGCCTACAACAATACCCTTAGATCTCTCTACGGGGTTCTAGTACTAGGTATACCCTAGAACAGGAACAGCTGATCTATAGATTCTGTTTTTTTTTCTCGCTGTGCATTATAGAAGAAGCAATCTCTGTGTCCTTCAACAGTGACAAAGCAGCAGGAAGGTATAAAAAAAATACTTACATCTACGTAATCGGGGTGTTTGGCAAATGTTTAGCTTAGGTAACGTGCCGGGGCGAATCGATAGCAGCACGCACAGGTTTTCTTACTAGTCTTGGCTGAAAGCCAAATGCAGTTGCAGCGTACACTTGTGAAAAAAAATGCGGGAAATTGTAAACCGTATTTCGTACGTCTTTTGCCTTTGGTTCACAATTGGTTATTGAAATAAATATGAGAAGATCCATTAGAAGAACTACTATGTAACCGAGACATGTCTCACAGGTTAAGAAAGATCAATCGGAATTAGGTGATCAACATATCTTGACAAACTGGTAATTGGTGGGGAAGAAAGGTGCTAGGATGGCCACCACGGAATGCAAGGCGAATTCTTGGGCTGTTTCTAATGGACAGGGCCATTAGGTAACATAAATAATATTTCTTTTAAATGGCAAAATTTTTCTTATTTTGACCTATGTTCCTTCGGGAAAGTTATTCAGTTTCAAGTGTAGATTCATGCCCTAAAGTTGGGTCAGCAATTTTTTTTACACCCTATACCAAAACCTACAATGTATAGAGAAACAACTTTTGCACTCGCCAGTTCAAACTCGGCGCTAGTTCACAACGATTTATTAAAGCTCTAACAGTTAGCTAATTATTTCACTCATTTCACTAAAAGGCCACTCCAACAAGGCTCAGAATCGTTTGAATGAAAATGTTGCCAATTAGCAGGACACTTTTAACTTTGTGGGCTGTTTTAAGGCTACAGTACCTATAAGGCTATACAGCGTGATTTTTCATTTACCTTATTTAAGTCTTCTTTAGGCCATGGAACTGAATAACTTTCTCTTTAAAAAATAATTATTATGTTGAATTTGAAAAAAATTGACATCTCATACAAAAGGCAGCTGTTAGAGTCATTTTGTATGGAAGCACTATTTTTTTTTACCTATTGTCCTATTGGGTGATATTGCATCCTGAAAGCTGTGTTACTTTCTGTTATACACATTGTATCCATATAACTATTAGGGCCAGTCAAGTTATCTTGGCATTTCGGAAGACCGTCTTAGGCCCGTATTTATAAACACCTCTCAAGTTTGACAGCGACTTTGAGTTCGTATCAGAAATATCATTTCAGTACAAAATGACCTGTCAAATCCATACTTAATATTGATCTAAATCTTGAAATCGCTTTATAAATACGAGCCTTAGAATCGATGGCAGGTTTCTTGCAAGCACTGGCTGGTGGCCAGAGCAGTTTGTTTTCCCTTAACTTACATCGTCAGCTGGTTCCGACAGAGTTATCTTAAACTTAGATATCAACACATAGTATACTCGGCCTCCGTGGTCCAGCGGTCTGAGCCGTGAGCTCTCGATCCGGACGTCCTGGGTTCGATTCCTGGCGGCAACGAGGCTGATAACCTGATTGTCCGAGAAAAATATGATCCTTGCTGTCGGGTGGGTAAATAAGTAGTCAGTCTTGTGCCTGATTTGTCCCTGGTCATGTCAGTCAGTCTATCTTATTAGAATATATGAGATTAAAGGAATTGGTAGTGCACTATTTGTGTGTTGTGCAAACAAACATTGATCTCAAGGAGATCGGATTGTTAGTGAGAAATTTTCTAGCTAATTTGACCATCACACGGAAAACTTTACAGCAATTAATTTTCGGGATCAATCTATCTCAAAGACTCTACTCTACCTATATTCACGCTCACGTTGTCAGTCTAAAGATCCGACCACAATTACACAATGTAGCCAGATCAGAGAGTGTCCGTGTCACAGGAAGTGTTGGCCATCTAGGGTATAAACTGAGATGGACAAATTGCAGACGCGGCGCAAGCAGTGAAATTTCGAAGTCCATTGCGCATCCTTTAAAAAATCGGTTATTTAAAAATAGCACATGTGGTACCTACATCTCTGTTTTTTTTTTGTATAAAGTTTAAATTTGATATGAATTAATATTTCTTTTCTTCTAGAATCACATTGAAATAAAATAAAAAATAGGTATCTGATTAGTTTAGATTTTGAAGGTAAAGTTATTATTCCAAGTTGGATTGCACGCAGTAGTACCAAACTGCTGCAGCAGTTACAGGTATAAAAACCTGTAAAATGATCGCTGTGTGTTGTGAGAGATGCTATTACATACATACATATAATCACGCCTTTATCCCCAATGGGGCAGGCAGAGCAAAAATGACCTAAACAAAGGTCGTTCCGCCACGTCTGACAAGTTTTGAGGGTTATTTATTTATTACAGATGATCATGTATATTACTATAGTGACGGGTTGTCAGCCCATCGCCTAGATTGCAATACACTGAAACCCTCGAATCCCTTAGCTTGTTTTTACAGCATGCCCGGGAGAAGATGCAGCTGGCACATTCAATGTTTTTCTATCACTCCCAGTCTAACATGGAAGATCCAGGATAGTACTTACCTTAATTTTAGCCCGAGACGGATAAAAAATTAATATGCCCATTGCCTCTCATCTCGAAAATCACTCGCGGTGAAATGAACAAAAATGCGGCCATTATGTACCTATAAGTACAATTCTTCGACTCATAATCGGCTTGGTTATTGAAAACCTTGTAAAGGTAATTTTAGTTTGACTGGCAATGTATTGAAAACTAGACCAGGATATCTAAAAGTGAATGAAAGGGACCTAAGTAATTGCCTCTACAGATAGCCAAGGCAACACAAAGGCTTATTGAGAGCGATAGGGGTGTCTCAAACTGACCACTCTATATGAACGAGAAAGGTCAAAACACCCTCTAAAGTGCCTATACCGGGTGTAAAGACAGCATCCCGCAAACTGATAGGGGTTGATCAGTCAATGAAACTAGGCGTTAGGATTTAGGCCTACGGAATTGAAAAAAAAAATGGAACCAGTTTCTCGTAAAATCTTTACTTTTGTGTCTGTTGATGAACCCTGATGCTAAAACTTTTTATTTGAACCGCATATCCTCCGACATGGATTGAGTACCAACTACTTAATAGTTCCTGTTGAAACTCCATTTCTCCATCTTTTTCAGAAACTCGGATGATTCAGTCTTGCCCCTTGGGAATCGAACTCATGGCTTTCGAAACGGACGTCTATGGTTTAGACCACTAGACTAAAGAGACAGTTACATAATAACGAGAAAATAAAAGAACTATGATTCATATTTCTTGTAAACAAATTTGACTCCATTTGTACTTTGGTATGTTTTATTTTAGTCCTATATTTAACAGTGGGACTGTCATAATATTTTTTTAAACTAATCAATCTTGAATAAATGTTGTTTTTCGTAAAGATAAAAGAACATACTTATTAATATAAATAAGCATAATCTCATTACAAAGAATGTACTAATAAGATAATTATAATTAGACTAGTCTTGAGTTGGCAAAGAGCATAAACAGAAAGACGTCAACGAAAACGAAATAAATAAAAAAAAACTGTTCACTTTTGACTTCTTTTTTTTTTCTTTTAATAAAATTGTCACATTGAAAAACTAATTAAAACAAATGATGAAATGAAAACTATAAAGTTTGTGATATTTAAACGTGTGCGCAAATAAATGCACGTAATTCTAATCATCTTTAGATATTGAAAGAGATACTAGACCTTAATATTATATAATATTTACATAATTTTTTAAATGTAGGTATGTACTTGACATAATTTTATCACCTATATTACCTACTTACTTCTACTTACCTCACTCTTCAGTATATTATTCACTTCTCCATTTTCGCTGGCACGTATATTTATCGATCAGCACTTGAAGGGTTTCTCGGTTCGTTAGTCGTGTTAGTTCAGTTCTCTGTTCCCTTCGAAGAGAGCAGGTAGTGGTTCCGATTCAGTTGAAACACAAATTAACAAAAGTAAGTCCATCCTTAAGCGAACAGAAAGGACGCTGGACGGAATATCGTCAGTTCAAGAATCTATAGATAGTTAATCCGTGATGTGAAAGGGTATCGAGTAAGTGTTATTCTTAAAAAAAAAACAAGTTCACACGAACTGCCTTCCTTTCAGTTGACTCATGGCAAAAAATCCTCTCGATTCTGACGGCAACATTGATCCTTAACTAATTTTAAGATAGCGCTGTCACTTTGACATAAGAACAGGATAGCAAATAAACATGACTTTTACATTGCTAATTTGACGTAAGACGCTTTAAATAAGAACTGAGCATAGAGCATGCTCTCTTATTTTACGTCAAATAAGCAGTCTTAAGTCACATTAGGAATGTCAAAATCATATGTTTATTTGCTATCCTGTTCTCGCATCAAAGTTAAGAACTAGAATTAGAATGATGTTTCGAGAATCGACAGCATTGAAAGGTATGGACTTATTTTAGTCAAATCGTGTTTTCATCAAATCGAGGCCAATATTAGATCTGATAATATTTGATCTGCCAGGAGCAGGTGTCTTGGATTCTGTGGCTTGTGTTGTTTTATACTTAGTCGCGTTTGCGTTTTGAGTTAGCGCATTTAGTCGGTAAGTATGAGTTTAAGAACTCATAGTGATATTCGGTCTATATGATTTTTGCATTGCTTTCGATTCTCGCGACACCATTCTAATTCTAAGTCAATTCAATTCTTAGGTTATAATGGCATTCTAATTCAATTTTCTTAAAGTAGCACTGTCACATTCTCAGCTTTGATATATGAAATAACAAAACACATGACTTTGACTTTATTAAATAGACGTCTGATTGCTTAAATGACGTAAAATAAGAGACCAATCGAACAATCAAATTGAGCATACTCAATTCCTAACACTTTAATTAATATGACCGTTTTCCACCCCAAAGGGAAGAAAACGATTATTTTAGGTCGTGCCGAGGCTTGACCTTTCGGAGATTACCTTATCATACCTACCAGTAGCAATGTCCTAGAGTTCATGTAGCTGTGTCCATAAGTGTGAAATCAGGCGCCGGGCGCGGGGCGAGCGGGGAAGAGACCCCCCCCGCGCCCCGCGCGCGTCTGTCGCGGCGAGCGACGAACGCTTCTCCAGTACCTGTCTACGACAAGCCGGCAAGGCCTTGCTCCAGGTCAAGCCTCGGCACGACCTAAAATAATCGTTTTCTTCCCTTTGGGGTGGAAAACGGTCATATTTTAGTTCGGTGCCTTCGGCTTGACCTTTCGGAGACGTGTTTACTCTCTGCCGGCGCCATCAAAAGCGTACTGTGACATTTAATTTGTTGAAAAAACAGAATAATCGATTCCAAAAATAAACAACGTAAATAATTGAAATCAGTACTATATTTTTAAAATAAACATAAAAGAAAAAGAAAAATTACTTCCAATAGAACAGAACTTAAAACATATTTGGAATAATATTTATAAACTTTAAAGAAGGTGTTATACCTGCAATCGTGTTTAACACTCTTAAAGATATTATTATTACTATAGAGCCCAATACTGTTAGCCTTAGTAAGAAACTTGATCATTATCATAATCAATAATGAATTTAACATAAAATTATAATCAACAAAATTAAACCGCATTAAACAAAATTAAACCGCATTAAACGAAGAATTTAGCACATTGCCGTTAGACATAATTGGTCGATCGACTCTCTTGCAATAGTGCTTAAAAAAATTAACAGAACCCCGCCAGTTACCCTTTTCGAGAATTCGGTCTAGTGGTACATTATTTTCAAAATCATTAGATGCCACAGCGGAACGAATTGATCCTGGGCTGCAATTAATTCCCAGCTCCTGAAAAGTTGTCTTCAGCCAACCTGCAATGACAGTTCGGGTAGCTGCTTTAACCTCCCCTCTTGTAGTTATAAACAGATTATGTAAATTCTCTCTCGCCTTTCTTCTTTCTGCTGAACATTCAATCAAGGATCTCACCCACTTGACAATATCTAAGAGCGGATCTCCTGAGGACGTGAGTTCCCAACCAGACTGACGATTTTTAGAATTATCCGTCTTGGATCCGAAGGCTGGCCAAAATACAATTGAATTCTCCGAGGACTCACAATGATGATCATCGATGTTTAGAAGCGTCAGATCGTGCAATCTCCTACCGGACGCTAAAAGCAGTAAAAAGGCTACATGGCGCGAAATCTGAAAGAGGCTATCGTCAGATGGAGGATGTAATCTCAGCCACTGTATTACATCTTGTACATTCCAAACTGTAGGTTTCCTGACTGATTTCGAGGAAGAGCTTAAATTTATTGCTTTAAGCATTGTAGTAACTAACGGGTGCGAGGATAAATTAAGCTGCTGAGAAGGGTCTGCTAGGGAAGCAACGACCGATTTATGAACAAGAATAGTAGAGTATGACAGCTTTCTGACCCTTGCCAGATGACTCAAATAAGCGGAAAGGTCCTGGGGGCGAGGCTGACTAGGATTTCCCCCATTCTGTTTACTCCACGAGACCCACTGTTTCCAAGCAGACCCATATGTCTTCCAAGTAGAGTCGCGCCACGCCAGTTGTAAGAGATCGACATCCTCCTGGGCTAAATCACATACTAAACTGCCCCACCCCGTACTCTCCAAACCTCTAAACAAAGCATTTCTACGTTTTCCGGAGGGGCATTGGTCGACAGATCGATCAGGTTTTGGCGAAGGTTGCGTATTTGAAACGGGGCGTCCAGAGCCCTGCGCTTCAGTAGACATCTCCAAAAAGCCTTGTCCCACCGAGGTGCTACTAGAAGAAAGACTCCTTCGGCTTTGCAAAGATGTCGGAGCACCTTGGGTATTAGAGGAGGGGGCGGAAATATCCAGGCTAGGTCGTACTTCCAGTCCTGACTGAAGGCGTTTATGAATACAGCTGCTGAATCCTTGGCGTCCAACGTCACATAAGTTGGAACAATTTTGGATCGGTAAGAGGCAAAGAGATCTATCTGTGGAACTCCCCATTTCTTGAAAATTATCTCTAATATTTCGCAACTGAGGTGCCAGTCCGGAAGATCCCTGCCCCTTGACAGGCAATCCGCAATGGTGTTGTAGCGACCTGGAATGTAAAAGGGGAGAAGGTTCACCTGAAGAGCATCCGCAAGAATCAACAGTTTTCGCGTGGCCTCCAGCAAAATGATAGACCTTGTACCGCCTTGGTTTTTCAGATATGCAACAACGGTTTTGTTGTCCGACTGCAGCATTACTGACTTTCCTTTCAGCACTTCCTTGAACTTGGAAAGGGCTATGAAGACTGTGAACAACTCCTTTCTGTTTATGTGCCATGTAAGTTGCTCCACCGACCACACTCCTGCTAATCGACGACACCCTATCTGTACGCCCCAACCCGTGTCGGAAGCGTCTGTCGTTATAAATATGTTCGGCTCGGGAATGAAAATCTTGCCTGGATCTTGAAGATGCTGGATCCACCACCTGCAGTCTGCTAGAACCTGCTCTGTCACGACAAATTTTTTCTTTGGATTTTCCTCCAGCAAGACCCTGCTCGCGATTTGCAAATTTCTTGTAAACAAGCGACCTAGCGGAGTTACTAGAGCTGCAAACCCTAACATGCCGATCAACGACGTACCGGTGGCCCAACACCATCTTCGCTCCTGAATTAGCCCCCGCAGGGCTGAAAAGAGACGAGTCACCTTTCCTGACGGCAACATCTTTTGGTTCAGATCGGTGTCCCAGATGATTCCTAGAAATTCGATCCGCCTTGTCGGTTTTACAATGGATTTCTGTAGATTTACCAACCAACCCAGGTCCTGAAGGAACTTTATTGCAAATTCTATTTGGGACTCGAGTGTCTGCGGATCGTGGTGGGCGAAGAGAAAATCGTCTAAGTAGACTAAAACACGAATTCCCTTCATCCTCAACACGCTTGCGACCCAATTTGTTACCCGAGAAAAAATATAAGGGGCACTGCTCAAGCCGAAAGGAAGACTTGTCATTTGATAGAGGCTTCCTGCGTATGAAAAGCTGAGAAATCTGCGGTGACTCTCCTTTACGGGGATGTGGAAGTAAGCTTGAGACAGGTCCAGCTTTCCTAGGAAGTCTAGCGGTTGTAAGAAGTTTGGAACTTGACGCTGGTTTACCAGCCGGAACTTTGGTGGTTTTAGATATAAATTTAGACGCCGCAGATCGAAAATCTGACGCACCTTCCCGTTTTGTTTTGGAATTAAAAAGATTCGCGACAAGAAGCCCGTTCTTGCCTTTGACAATTCTATGACTCCGGTTTCTTGTAAAAGAGCAATCTCCTTTGACATGATACGAGAGCTCTTTGTCGCGAATCTTCTCATCACGTTTTCGCGTAAGGGTACTAGCGGGGGCGTCTTTACGAAAGGTATGGTGTAGCCCATAATTGTTTTTAAAATATTTTCCGGTGCACCCAGGTCTCTCCAGCGGTGGACAAATTGCCTCAGCTGCCCCCCTCGAAAACCGTCAATACTTTCTGGGTCTCTGAGCCTGGCTGTCAGTTCTTTTCTTCTGATGGCCTCTTCGAGGAGCGTTGGGTCGGGTGACAATGGGAGCTGCACGACGGTGTTGCGAAGTAGATGGACCGGCAGGGGGCACGCGGGAAGGGCCGGGGCGGGGGTGCCAATAGGAGGCTCGTGAGTTTTGTTGGTGAGGCATTTCCTTGGGCTTCCGAAACTTCCCCTTCACTAAAGCCTCACGGGATTTGTTTTGGAATACCTGAGATGACCCGCCATTATCTTTTAACAGATTTGATAGAGCTTTTTCTTCAAAAAGATGGGTTGCCGATGGAGGAATCTGACGTACCGCTGCTGTCAAAGCGTCATTTCTTGTTTTAAAAGCATTTCGTCTCATCTCAATAACCTCCGCTCTATGACCACATACAAACTGCAGAATATCATCAGTAACTGTTTTAAACTTGGAGCCTTTTGACAGAATCTTCTTCACGTCCTCGGCAGCGCCGGGATGATTCTTTATGATACCTTGGAGGTTCTCTACTAAGGCCTTACTTTGCAGGAGCAAACCGTGAGTGATAGCGCCCAGCATATTGTCCTGCTTTTCCAGGAGTGTAGACGAGGGAGCGCCAAGGACTCCTAATTCAGGGTTTACCTGCAGCGCGCTAAAGACTGGTGCCGCGTGTAAGCGCTGTCCCGCTTCTTTGTAACGAATCCTGTTCCACTTTACAGATCCAAATCGCTGACATTCAACACCTTCAGCACTCATCTGCGGACTCGGTGAGGGCACGAGAGGATCCATCTCTTTCGTTTCGGGGCGAAAGTCCAACTCAACTTCCTGTATGCCAGGGTCATCTACCAGATCTATAGGAGGTGCCTCCCAGTCGTCAGATGGACTAGAACAAATTGCCTCTTCTTCGTTACCTGCTGAGGACCTCTGTGGTGTTGAGTAAGCAGGTTGAATTGCTTCTATTCTTGCCATAAAGCAGGAAAACATGTCGTCCATACGTTCCTCTAGCAAATCAAATCTACTTTTCTTAGGACCGCTAGAGACGTCGGATGTCGCCATCGAGGTTCCCCTTCGCTTCCTGCTCGTCTCGGTAGGTTCTGCGTCACCCGACAGAATTTTATCTGCTTCCCGTCTCGTATGTATCAAAGCCTTGACAGGCTCCACAGCTTCTTTAAACAGTTCCGTTCGTGCGGCGGAGCCTCTTATCTTATTTGCAACTACAGGTGGGCTTATAATTAGAGCCCTTGTGAAAGCCCATTCTGTAAGTTTGGTTCGTATCTCTCGATAACCTTTTTCTGAAAGGTGATTGGCCTCCGGGTCGAACGCGCGTACAATCCCAACTGTGGGCAGGGCAAAAGTTAGCTTGTTGAGAGTGTTCGGTTCAATCTTTTCACCAAAAATCTCTTCCCTTGAAAATTGGCAGACCTCCCACTTAGTCCAACCGTCGGGTAAACTTTCCTGCGCTAATAGCTTGAGGCGGCCGAGGATCTCATCTTCCTGATGTGAGTCACCCTGCTCGTCCAGCAGATCAGCCAGGGTGATATAGGCGGTCTGCCTCGGCACTGCCATCTGAAGCAGAGACACAAAATTCTCAAAACTGACACAATTAGATTGAATCATGGTAACAGTTAGGCTGCGCCCGCTAAAAATACTTTTGCAGGCGCTTCCCAGACTTCAGGTGGCGCCTCCCGATTCTTTTGAGACGCGCCTCTCAAGATGTTTGAGCCGCGCCTCCCGATTTCTTTGAGCCGCGCCTCCCAAACGTATCGAGCGGCGCCTCCCAAATATCGGGAGGCGCCTCCGGATTTTCGGGCGGCGCCGCCCGATTTTCGAGCGGCGCCTCCCAAAAATTCGGGAGGCGCCGCCCAAAATTCGGGAGGCGCCTCCCGATTTTCGGGCGGCGCTTCTTGACTGACACTGGCACTCCACTCCAAATTACAAGGGAGGATTGACTGTGACTGAATGGCCGACAGACAATTAAGTTGAAATTGGCATATTGTTGTGGTTTGACCGCCAACAAACGCGAGCGTCATCCTGAAATGATCGCTTCAACTTGCGCAGTGAAAGTCATAGAATCAGACTATATTTCGTCTTCACACACACATAGAACACAAACTAGTATTAAAATGATAAAAAACTTACCATTAACAATGCAATCCGAACGTTACAACAACGTTTTGCACTCACTAATATAAAACACTGCACACTGTTTAGGTAATCAAAGCGTACTGGAGAAGCGTTCGTCGCTCGCCGCGACAGACGCGCGCGGGGCGCGGGGGGGGTCTCTTCCCCGCTCGCCCCGCGCCCGGCGCCTGATTTCACACTTATAGACACAGCTACATGAACTCTAGGACATTGCTACTGGTAGGTATGATAAGGTAATCTCCGAAAGGTCAAGCCGAAGGCACCGAACTAAAATATGGTAATTTATAAGTAAAAATGTAGAAGCTGCTTGAAAATAATTAGGTTTGATGTTCTTTATCCTATGTAAATTGGGGAAAAGTATTGTTGTTTTTATTTTGAATATAGAGTTATTTTAGGTTTTCCTTGGATTATCAAGTAGGCCTCTCTCGGTAAAAATGATTTTGTACCGCACTAGAGCAGCATAGCAGTAAATCTGTAATCTAGCGAATTGCTAGTAGCGATTTCCGTGCGTACTTTTTACAGAAAAAGCCATGGGCCACTGTACATTATTGTGTTTTCCGGCGATTAATATAATTTCTCTAGTGGTAGTCTGACAAAACAGTAACGTTATATCGATAAGAATTTATAAAATCAGTCTAGTAATTTTGGAATTAAATCGTTCCATATAGGTACAAACAAAGTTTTCGTCTTTTAAAACTAAGTCTAGTGTATTTTATATGCTGACTACTCACTACACCCACCGACATACTGTAAGGGAAAGAATAGAGACCAGATTACTATCGCACTAGCTGCTACAGACAATAACGATCATAGTCCATATAAAAATGAATTATGCAGTTCAGCGCATACGGCTAACCATTATCTGGTCTATGGCTTACGTGCGGCTTTTCCAGTATGCGGTCAGACGCACTGCATTTCAACTGCAATGGGATGGGAAAATGCATTTGCATCTTGAGCAGGCCATGCGATACGATTCTATGAGAACTGCTGTGATTGATTGTGGGGTCGCCCTATTCTAGGGTAGGCTCGTGTCCCTCGGTATGGACGTATATGAGTTGATGATGATGATGATAACGTGGGGTGGTGGTATACGATTTAACCTCCTGATTCAGCTTAATGATCCCACATAGGCAGAGGTCTGCTCCGCATGGGGCCAGCTGCCTTGAACCACTCCCCTACTCAATTTGGTGAGCCGTGCGTATATTTTCAGTGATTTATAGGCTTTTGGGTGAACTCGCTCCATCATTCAGGGTCATTTCTGACCCGGACTAAGTGAACCTAGAGTTTCAAATTAAAATTCCTGCAATCCACAACCATAGGTTATGCATTTTGCAGTTCGTCTGTGTGACCTTAGTGTTATTTTAAAAAGCTTCTGCGTATAAAATAGAGCCCGACTTTATGGAGCATACGGTCGGAACAATGTATCCTAGACAGTTCTAGGTTCTGGATTGTTCTCGAGTAATTAAATTCGGGCTGGCGTTTATGCCGGTTCCAACGTCCCGTAACTTATGTTATTGCGTCACCTGGAACTTTGTAAGTGTATGTCCTAAAGGGCGTAACACACTTACGGAAAGTTCTGCATTAAGAACCTTCCAGTGCTACCCGACGAACACCATCGCCGCTTTTCTTCAAGCTTTATTAGCCCCATTGCTGGGTAACTTTGCGATTGCCATCCAGTTTATCTCGAATGCATCAATTTCATACCGCCATATCTTTCGGGCACTTCCTTTGCCTCGACGGCTATCTTAGGCACCAAATCCGTGACAAAAAGTGATACTTAGTTTTTCACTAAAACTTACCTGTTATAATCGAGTGATCTCTGATTTTCCCTGTTCAAAACAGAAAGCGAAACTGTAGAATAATTTGGGAGCACTCTTTATCCTGCCTGATTGCCTTCGTTTGGGGATTCTCTACTGAAATTCATTTGCAGTGAGGTCGTATTCGTACCGGAAAACGTTACAGCTCACGTTTGGTGGTTAACATTAAATTTGTCTGTGTATGAAGTGCAATTTATACGTAGAAATGTTATTTAACGGAGGTAATGATGTCTCATAATATCGACTTTAATCGTCAGGCAAAATGTTGTTCCCGTTCAAGACATCAAAGCTGGGCGTAAATCTTATCTATTCCGCCAGTTTGGCCATCTGATCATCGCCCTATTCCAGGGTATGCTCGAGCCCCTCGGTGGGGACCTATATGAGCTGATGATCAGTCATCTGTCATCACTAATGCTCTTTTCCTATAATAGAAACTGACAAAGTTTTAACAAAACTTAGCCAGCTCTATTTAGTCCTCGGCGCCGTCGTCCTTAAAATCCAACAATCACAGGCAGAAGAGCACAAGAGTCGTGACTATTATAATTTGGTAGCGCTCAGTTAAGCCACGTGATTGCCTTCGTTTGGATGCGAACGGAGCGACCTGCAGTCCTGCGCAATGAGGTCGAAGCTGGCATTTGGTTTTTGAATAGATTTTAATGAATTCGTCTATACATATATCTTTTAAACTCGGGTGAGGTTAATACGCTTTGATCCACCACCAATAGAGCAACGATATCTATTGTCTTCTTCTATAAACCACCTTTCCTCGTAATTTTCCTGGCTACTTGGTTCTCGGTTCAGTATAAAAACACCCTCAAACAGCTTTAGAACTAAAACCTGCTACACACTGCCGCCGGGCAACCAGCGCGGCGCAAGCCGCCGGCCATGCCGGCGGGCAGTGTGTAGCAGCCTTAATCTAAAAAGATAGCTTATATAGCTCTATATTCGGTCGAGTAAAGATTTTACTACGCCTTGTATTGTCTAGTGTATAACTTAAGTAAGTTTTGCTGTAAGTGGCATCTATCGTCCCATGAGGTTGCAAGCACTACCATATTCTTCCGACAGCCTACTAGCGTGAAAGGTTTGTTTACATACCGTTAGGTATATAAAGTGTTAATATACCTAAAAGATATAGCTACTGGTGCAGTGAAAGGTTATCAGATTTTCCTTTAAAACAAATTTTATTATTACCGCAAATGTTCGCCATTTCCCCAAATGAACTTTCATATGTGACGAATGAGCAGAAAGCGTTTTTCGTAGACATACTGTTCTAGTTCCAATGCCAATATTGATCCTATTTATGATATTCAATGAAAAGCTATTTGGTAAGGTGATTTAACTACTCGTCGATACTTTGGAGACTTTTGTTAACATTTTGTATTACAAAATGATTTATAAGAAAGGGAATTTTCTATTTCTATAATACCGATTGACATCATCGGTGGATTTCAGAATTTTATTTTCAAAATTATCAAAACTTTCCCTAATATCAACAAGGCCTATCCAAATATCCTATTAGCTAAAAGAATCGCTTATTAAGGCAGCTAATGTTTTCGGCTTACCGCCTAATCTGCCATCAAAAATGGTCTTTATAAGCGTTTATTACGCCAGGACATAACGCTATCTTTATCCAGCTTCAATATATTTTCATTAAGGGCGAGTGTCGCTTGCGCTAATTTATTGCACCGCTCTCCAATGCGGAATTTAATAAGGCCCGGGCCAAATTTACACTGGAGGGTAAAATCGCGGAGTGTAACGAACTTGACTGCACGACGTCAGTAGACTTTCGGGTTTTATACCTTTGTCCATTCGGTTGACGTAACAATCAAGGGACTTTGTCTGTAGCACACCCAGAGACATTGTAATATAAATCTTTACCTAAACATTTCGTGGTTTATGTTTCACAAGGGAAGGACTTCCTTCCTGCATGCTGTACTGAGAGCGAATAAAAATATTATTATACCTAACTTACCCAGAAGAGCGATTCGTGTATTCGACTATTTACCTGTCACATCACTTGTTAACACATTCGGTACTAAACTAGGTATATGCCCCAGATAATTATATGCCCTTCAAAATATTATTATGTCAGACATGGCGAAAACGGGCCTGTGCCGGTTAGAACTTGTAAGCCGTGCAGGTAAAATATGTTTACCCGTATATGGAAGTGCTATAAATCCTTCACTGAGGGCTTCATTTTTCGATGCGATTGCGCGATCGTCCTCGGAATTAGATTCATAAATAAATATGGCGGCGCCGCCATCTTGGCGCGCCGTGCGACACGTGACACGCATACCTAAACGTGTGCGAGGGGCCTTAATTAGGATTATATCGCCCATTTAATTTCCCAAAAAATGAGTTTCAATTTCTTTTCTTTTTTGTAATACGCGGTAAAAAAGGTACTAAAAAAAACCCAAATGCCATAGTAACAGTGTTCGTCAAAAGCAATAATAAAATCTAAGTAAGTGTGTAGTATAGCCAGACTTACTTTATATTTGGTACTACATGTCTGCACGATATAAAATAATATAAACAGTGAATTAGTAAAAAAAAAGAAGCATATATGTTAAGTACTTAAAATTCTGGAATTTGTATTGTAATTTATTCTAAAAACACATTCGGTGCATGTGGCGCAGTGTTCTGGTATATTAAATAGCTACGGTTAGATTTTATTTAATGTTTGCGTGTTTGAGTACAACATGTTTGCACGACTTGACATTAAATTGTAGTATATGTTTTTTTAAATGTTTTATATTATATGTTTCGAGTCGATCGACCCGATGAACCCTTATCTCAAAAGCTACTGGGCGGAAAGATAACTGATTACAACAATATCAGCAACATTATTTATAATTCTTGCTGATTCAAAAATAATAAATCTATATTCACGTAGTAGGTTATTTTAAATCATCCTACCCATACAGGATCAACATTAAACCAGATTAATTACCTCATTATTGCCCTTAATATATAAATTATTACTTGATAATAACGCTGTGACTACCAAAAGCGGTCAACAGAGTTGTTAATTAAGCCACTTGCATAATGTGTTGGGCGTTATATGCAGAGGTGCACTGTTGCACGTAATATGCAAATTGTAAAGCACATTAATACGTGCGTCGTAGGGTGTAAAAGCAGCTTATTATGGTGTATGGGTAAATATTAGGTACTTGTACTCGTATTTATGTGGTCATTACAACATGTAAAGTTATGTCATAATGTTTTCTCAGTAACTAAAAGTATAAGTACTTACTTTGTTTGTCTTTGGTGAAGGAAAATATCGTGAGGAAACCTGCACATACCTACGAATAAATTCAAAGGTTGTTGTGTGAAGTCGATCAATCCGTACTGGGTCCACGTGGTCAACTAAGTGGTCACCCTAAAATTCGGTGGGTTAAACGTATTGGAGCTGATGATGATGCTTTGTCTTTAAAAGGTCTAGCTAACCAATCCTTTCAATTACCAACCCTTCAGAAAAAAATTGTTAAAATAATGATAAATTACATTCTTTGTCATAACCACATAACCAGGCTTTTTAAAACATAATGCAGGAAGCAACTTCACTTCTTCCACACTTTTCTCTTCATATTTATCGTCAAGTGCTTCATGGATTGGAAAGGCGGCAGCATTTATTTTCCTCCTTCACTTGAATTCTGTTCTATTCAGAGACCTTTCATCTAGAGACTTGGCTTTACTACCGGAAAGGTTCAATGACCTAATAAGGATGTTTGCCTTCGACATCAGAAGTAGTCTGCTGACTCTATTCTAATGGTTGAGGTCTCTTGTCTGGAGATGATTTCGGCTGCATCGTCACAACAGCGATATTAGGAGTATCCAACCAGTCGTTTTCCATTTGGATTTCGAATGGACACGATCCTCTCCCCTTATGACCTTTCCTGGAATTGGATGCAAATAGATAAACACTGGGGCTCAGTATGGCGCGTATGTTCGTCCATAAGTGGATTGACACATGCTAATGATGAAGCACCTAATATGCTTAAAATGTGTGATCGATTACAATAACTAAATTAATTAGCGCAGGTCCACATGCTGTGTAAAAATCTTATACATGATGCTGCGTCTAAACTAGACAGGTTTTTGGTTCTATCGCTAGACTTGTCAGCCCACTGGGCCTTACATAATCTATGTAAACACGTGTTACCGGCAAACGCTTACGTTTTAATATGCCAGGAAAGGTTCTATCTGTATTCTGAACGATCCTGGGCATGACGCAGCATTTCCTTGATATTTGTAAGAAGAATCAATGTATGGAGGTCGCTTTCTAGGAAATCTTTTCAAAGCCAAAATGTTGGTGTTCAAGGAATGTCCTATAAGATAAAGAATGCAGCACTAGCAAGTAAAGATGTTATTCTGATGATGATTAGTGAAATAGTCGTTGTGCGTCCAGGTATCAATTAAAAAAAAATGAATAGTTAAGTAGATCTTAAAAACCTCCCTTTCGCGTAAAAGTAACAGGACGATTAGATGAAAATTTATGTACAGATTGATACATTTTTATTGCGAGAATGCTTATGTGGTGGATGAAAGGCGAAAATGGCTTTTCACATCACAACCCGCGGGCAATGCCCATAGCGGCCAGCTACAAATCATAGTGTGTAATCGATACCCACACATCGATTAGGGCCGTGACTCGCGCGTTTTTCAGATCAACGGCTGATCGACGTACGTCCGTGATAAAAAACTAGTCTCACTTTCTGACACACATTTCATGTAACGAGGGTTTAAGGTTCAACGTACTCTTTCAACTTTTGAGAAGCGAACATGCTTTCGACCACAAAGGACTGATGCTCCATTTTGTTGCTAAATTACTTAATATGAAAATAACACATATACATACACCTATACGTGTATAATTTTGTTAAAAGACTATAGTGTAAAAAGTTTAGAGCGTCCACTATAACAATCGTGTTTACGTCGCATAGTTGTTCAATACAATGAATCTGTTCTCTGTGTAACCACATTTTGGCGTAGCAGATTGCAAAATCCTCGTGCTTTCACATATTTATTATACGGTATCGAATAAACCTAACATCATTTATCCAGCTTTACACCGATGGTTTCAAATCAGTTAGTCGATTAATAATCGATACACATATCGATATTACTCCGTTTATGATTTGTGCGAGCCTGCGGGCAATGCCCCTGGGAAATCTCTACGCTATGCGTTTGTGAGTTATGACGTCATAGGTACAAGCTTTAATGCTACCCTCACAAATGAAATTTGTCATAGATAAGCGATGGCTCTATTTTGTTGCATTTTTTGATGTATACTGTGTGTGAATAAAATAACTGACAAAGCTTTAGGGTGTGTATAGTGTAGGTAACTGTAGGTAGGTTACCTGTTAAACTGAAATTCTTTTTCCTAGAAACAAAGATCGAAATATGATGAAAAATTAGTATGCATATGGTGTCAACAGCTCGAGTGTGAAATTGAAACCCAGTAAAAACACATAAACATTTGTGGTAAATTTTTCGTTTGTTGCTAATAGTGGCAAGATTTTTTTTTCTCAGCGATCTTTTGAATGGCTTCTCGGGACGACGACGACTCTTTCAAAATATGCGGACGAAGTTTTAGTATCTGACTAAATTCGGTTTTAGCCTCTCGACTTCCGACAACGACAAACATTCAACCCGGCGACTCCCATTAAAATTCAAAACGTCAGGAGGAAAATTTAGATCGTCCCATTTCTTTGCTCCCTCCTGAAAAGTGCAGGCGCGTGGTTGTGGCTAGCTAATGCAATTTGCAACCTAATTTAAAATAACAGAGTACCTACATAGTATAAAAAGTCGGTTTGAGCGTGGTTTGAACCCCTTGCTCCTGTGCCACAGTAAAATTAAAATAACAGTAAGGACGTCGACGTGAAACGAGAACTCGAGGTACGCTTGTCGAGTTCTCGTAGGTACCTATAATATGCGTATGCACGACGCGTTTTGGCAGTTTTATACTTGTAATTGGTTAGCGTTTAGATAGGTAGAAATACCGTTTTCCAGGGTGGACCTCTTGGAAGTAGAATCCACTGATTTGAGAAGTCGCCGCCAGCTTCCAGCGCACGTTTCTATTTTGCGGTCGAACCCATGCCACCTTAAAAGTAAGCGTTTGAAGATGATATACTACACCTTCTGCCTGTACTGTGTCTGTGCCGTGCCGCAGTTAGCGTCGCTGTTTTACATTCCACGGACGTGCCGTGTAAAACGGAACGTCTGCACTCGAAATTTAAACGCCTTCGAGGAAGAAATGCTGCGGCGTCTCTTTCTACGAGTTGTTTATGTAGATTCTTTATTTGAAATTAGGTTGCAAATTGCATTAGCTAGCCACAACCACGCGCCTGCACTTTTCAGGAGGGAGCAAAGAAATGGGACGATCTAAATTTTCCTCCTGACGTTTTGAATTTTAATGGGAGTCGCCGGGTTGAATGTTTGTCGTTGTCGGAAGTCGAGAGGCTAAAACCGAATTTAGTCAGATACTAAAACTTCGTCCGCATATTTTGAAAGAGTCGTCGTCGTCCCGAGAAGCCATTCAAAAGATCGCTGAGAAAAAAAAATCTTGCCACTATTAGCAACAAACGAAAAATTTACCACAAATGTTTATGTGTTTTTACTGGGTTTCAATTTCACACTCGAGCTGTTGACACCATATGCATACTAATTTTTCATCATATTTCGATCTTTGTTTCTAGGAAAAAGAATTTCAGTTTAACAGGTAACCTACCTACAGTTACCTACACTATACACACCCTAAAGCTTTGTCAGTTATTTTATTCACACACAGTATACATCAAAAAATGCAACAAAATAGAGCCATCGCTTATCTATGACAAATTTCATTTGTGAGGGTAGCATTAAAGCTTGTACCTATGACGTCATAACTCACAAACGCATAGCGTAGAGATTTCCCAGGGGCATTGCCCGCAGGCTCGCACAAATCATAAACGGAGTAATATCGATATGTGTATCGATTATTAATCGACTAACTGATTTGAAACCATCGGTGTAAAGCTGGATAAATGATGTTAGGTTTATTCGATACCGTATAATAAATATGTGAAAGCACGAGGATTTTGCAATCTGCTACGCCAAAATGTGGTTACACAGAGAACAGATTCATTGTATTGAACAACTATGCGACGTAAACACGATTGTTATAGTGGACGCTCTAAACTTTTTACACTATAGTCTTTTAACAAAATTATACACGTATAGGTGTATGTATATGTGTTATTTTCATATTAAGTAATTTAGCAACAAAATGGAGCATCAGTCCTTTGTGGTCGAAAGCATGTTCGCTTCTCAAAAGTTGAAAGAGTACGTTGAACCTTAAACCCTCGTTACATGAAATGTGTGTCAGAAAGTGAGACTAGTTTTTTATCACGGACGTACGTCGATCAGCCGTTGATCTGAAAAACGCGCGAGTCACGGCCCTAATCGATGTGTGGGTATCGATTACACACTATGATTTGTAGCTGGCCGCTATGGGCATTGCCCGCGGGTTGTGATGTGAAAAGCCATTTTCGCCTTTCATCCACCACATAAGCATTCTCGCAATAAAAATGTATCAATCTGTACATAAATTTTCATCTAATCGTCCTGTTACTTTTACGCGAAAGGGAGGTTTTTAAGATCTACTTAACTATTCATTTTTTTTTAATTGATACCTGGACGCACAACGACTATTTCACTAATCATCATCAGAATAACATCTTTACTTGCTAGTGCTGCATTCTTTATCTTATAGGACATTCCTTGAACACCAACATTTTGGCTTTGAAAAGATTTCCTAGAAAGCGACCTCCATACATTGATTCTTCTTACAAATATCAAGGAAATGCTGCGTCATGCCCAGGATCGTTCAGAATACAGATAGAACCTTTCCTGGCATATTAAAACGTAAGCGTTTGCCGGTAACACGTGTTTACATAGATTATGTAAGGCCCAGTGGGCTGACAAGTCTAGCGATAGAACCAAAAACCTGTCTAGTTTAGACGCAGCATCATGTATAAGATTTTTACACAGCATGTGGACCTGCGCTAATTAATTTAGTTATTGTAATCGATCACACATTTTAAGCATATTAGGTGCTTCATCATTAGCATGTGTCAATCCACTTATGGACGAACATACGCGCCATACTGAGCCCCAGTGTTTATCTATTTGCATCCAATTCCAGGAAAGGTCATAAGGGGAGAGGATCGTGTCCATTCGAAATCCAAATGGAAAACGACTGGTTGGATACTCCTAATATCGCTGTTGTGACGATGCAGCCGAAATCATCTCCAGACAAGAGACCTCAACCATTAGAATAGAGTCAGCAGACTACTTCTGATGTCGAAGGCAAACATCCTTATTAGGTCATTGAACCTTTCCGGTAGTAAAGCCAAGTCTCTAGATGAAAGGTCTCTGAATAGAACAGAATTCAAGTGAAGGAGGAAAATAAATGCTGCCGCCTTTCCAATCCATGAAGCACTTGACGATAAATATGAAGAGAAAAGTGTGGAAGAAGTGAAGTTGCTTCCTGCATTATGTTTTAAAAAGCCTGGTTATGTGGTTATGACAAAGAATGTAATTTATCATTATTTTAACAATTTTTTTCTGAAGGGTTGGTAATTGAAAGGATTGGTTAGCTAGACCTTTTAAAGACAAAGCATCATCATCAGCTCCAATACGTTTAACCCACCGAATTTTAGGGTGACCACTTAGTTGACCACGTGGACCCAGTACGGATTGATCGACTTCACACAACAACCTTTGAATTTATTCGTAGGTATGTGCAGGTTTCCTCACGATATTTTCCTTCACCAAAGACAAACAAAGTAAGTACTTATACTTTTAGTTACTGAGAAAACATTATGACATAACTTTACATGTTGTAATGACCACATAAATACGAGTACAAGTACCTAATATTTACCCATACACCATAATAAGCTGCTTTTACACCCTACGACGCACGTATTAATGTGCTTTACAATTTGCATATTACGTGCAACAGTGCACCTCTGCATATAACGCCCAACACATTATGCAAGTGGCTTAATTAACAACTCTGTTGACCGCTTTTGGTAGTCACAGCGTTATTATCAAGTAATAATTTATATATTAAGGGCAATAATGAGGTAATTAATCTGGTTTAATGTTGATCCTGTATGGGTAGGATGATTTAAAATAACCTACTACGTGAATATAGATTTATTATTTTTGAATCAGCAAGAATTATAAATAATGTTGCTGATATTGTTGTAATCAGTTATCTTTCCGCCCAGTAGCTTTTGAGATAAGGGTTCATCGGGTCGATCGACTCGAAACATATAATATAAAACATTTAAAAAAACATATACTACAATTTAATGTCAAGTCGTGCAAACATGTTGTACTCAAACACGCAAACATTAAATAAAATCTAACCGTAGCTATTTAATATACCAGAACACTGCGCCACATGCACCGAATGTGTTTTTAGAATAAATTACAATACAAATTCCAGAATTTTAAGTACTTAACATATATGCTTCTTTTTTTTTACTAATTCACTGTTTATATTATTTTATATCGTGCAGACATGTAGTACCAAATATAAAGTAAGTCTGGCTATACTACACACTTACTTAGATTTTATTATTGCTTTTGACGAACACTGTTACTATGGCATTTGGGTTTTTTTTAGTACCTTTTTTACCGCGTATTACAAAAAAGAAAAGAAATTGAAACTCATTTTTTGGGAAATTAAATGGGCGATATAATCCTAATTAAGGCCCCTCGCACACGTTTAGGTATGCGTGTCACGTGTCGCACGGCGCGCCAAGATGGCGGCGCCGCCATATTTATTTATGAATCTAATTCCGAGGACGATCGCGCAATCGCATCGAAAAATGAAGCCCTCAGTGAAGGATTTATAGCACTTCCATATACGGGTAAACATATTTTACCTGCACGGCTTACAAGTTCTAACCGGCACAGGCCCGTTTTCGCCATGTCTGACATAATAATATTTTGAAGGGCATATAATTATCTGGGGCATATACCTAGTTTAGTACCGAATGTGTTAACAAGTGATGTGACAGGTAAATAGTCGAATACACGAATCGCTCTTCTGGGTAAGTTAGGTATAATAATATTTTTATTCGCTCTCAGTACAGGCAGAAGGTGTAGTATATCATCTTCAAACGCTTACTTTTAAGGTGGCATGGGTTCGACCGCAAAATAGAAACGTGCGCTGGAAGCTGGCGGCGACTTCTCAAATCAGTGGATTCTACTTCCAAGAGGTCCACCCTGGAAAACGGTATTTCTACCTATCTAAACGCTAACCAATTACAAGTATAAAACTGCCAAAACGCGTCGTGCATACGCATATTATAGGTACCTACGAGAACTCGACAAGCGTACCTCGAGTTCTCGTTTCACGTCGACGTCCTTACTGTTATTTTAATTTTACTGTGGCACAGGAGCAAGGGGTTCAAACCACGCTCAAACCGACTTTTTATACTATGTAGGTACTCTGTTATTTTAAATTAGGTTGCAAATTGCATTAGCTAGCCACAACCACGCGCCTGCACTTTTCAGGAGGGAGCAAAGAAATGGGACGATCTAAATTTTCCTCCTGACGTTTTGAATTTTAATGGGAGTCGCCGGGTTGAATGTTTGTCGTTGTCGGAAGTCGAGAGGCTAAAACCGAATTTAGTCAGATACTAAAACTTCGTCCGCATATTTTGAAAGAGTCGTCGTCGTCCCGAGAAGCCATTCAAAAGATCGCTGAGAAAAAAAAATCTTGCCACTATTAGCAACAAACGAAAAATTTACCACAAATGTTTATGTGTTTTTACTGGGTTTCAATTTCACACTCGAGCTGTTGACACCATATGCATACTAATTTTTCATCATATTTCGATCTTTGTTTCTAGGAAAAAGAATTTCAGTTTAACAGGTAACCTACCTACAGTTACCTACACTATACACACCCTAAAGCTTTGTCAGTTATTTTATTCACACACAGTATACATCAAAAAATGCAACAAAATAGAGCCATCGCTTATCTATGACAAATTTCATTTGTGAGGGTAGCATTAAAGCTTGTACCTATGACGTCATAACTCACAAACGCATAGCGTAGAGATTTCCCAGGGGCATTGCCCGCAGGCTCGCACAAATCATAAACGGAGTAATATCGATATGTGTATCGATTATTAATCGACTAACTGATTTGAAACCATCGGTGTAAAGCTGGATAAATGATGTTAGGTTTATTCGATACCGTATAATAAATATGTGAAAGCACGAGGATTTTGCAATCTGCTACGCCAAAATGTGGTTACACAGAGAACAGATTCATTGTATTGAACAACTATGCGACGTAAACACGATTGTTATAGTGGACGCTCTAAACTTTTTACACTATAGTCTTTTAACAAAATTATACACGTATAGGTGTATGTATATGTGTTATTTTCATATTAAGTAATTTAGCAACAAAATGGAGCATCAGTCCTTTGTGGTCGAAAGCATGTTCGCTTCTCAAAAGTTGAAAGAGTACGTTGAACCTTAAACCCTCGTTACATGAAATGTGTGTCAGAAAGTGAGACTAGTTTTTTATCACGGACGTACGTCGATCAGCCGTTGATCTGAAAAACGCGCGAGTCACGGCCCTAATCGATGTGTGGGTATCGATTACACACTATGATTTGTAGCTGGCCGCTATGGGCATTGCCCGCGGGTTGTGATGTGAAAAGCCATTTTCGCCTTTCATCCACCACATAAGCATTCTCGCAATAAAAATGTATCAATCTGTACATAAATTTTCATCTAATCGTCCTGTTACTTTTACGCGAAAGGGAGGTTTTTAAGATCTACTTAACTATTCATTTTTTTTTAATTGATACCTGGACGCACAACGACTATTTCACTAATCATCATCAGAATAACATCTTTACTTGCTAGTGCTGCATTCTTTATCTTATAGGACATTCC